>SZWC01001812.1:80590-100076 GCA_023375785.1 Penium margaritaceum | reverse complement strand
GGGATCAGGTGTGCCAGAGGGTACTGATGAGGCGACTGGACCCACAGCCACGATGGCCGAATCGTCAGCAGCCGGAGACCGGACCACAGGTGAGGAGGCCCGGCCGGATCCATCCGCAGGACTAGACTCCCCCATCCGCCGGGAGGCCACACAAGTAGGAACGTGGTCGGCGGCCAGCGACAGAATGCGGGACAAGTCGCGATAGGTGAGAGCCTCAAAGAAGAGAGCATCTCGAGACTCGACAATGCGAGCAGGGTCCCAAAAATGCCAGGCCTTTGACCGCGGGGAGATGCCGAGGAAGGTACACATGCGTCCCCGAGGTGAGACCTTAGACCCCTGCTGATCCTCGGTGTACCAGACACAGGCGAGGGACCCCCAAACGCGAGCAAGACGGAGATCAGCACGATGGCCGAACCACAACTCGTACGGTGTGACATGGTCTGGGAGTGGACCATGCGGCAAGCGGTTCCAGACCCACGTCATGTAGGAGAAGCCCTCAAAGGCAAAGGACTCCGGTAGACCGCACTCAGACCGCATAGCGCGAACCGCATCCTCCATGGTGCGGTTCCAACGCTCAGACACACCGTTCTGCTGTGGTGTAGCAGGGGCGGAAAGCTGGTGAAAGATACCGTGCTCGGCAAAGTAGGCATCCATCTCGCCCAAGAACTCGCCACCACGATCTGAGCGGAATGTGTGCAGGGTGTGACGAGACTGACGCNCGAGGGACCCCCAAACGCGAGCAAGACGGAGATCAGCACGATGGCCGAACCACAACTCGTACGGTGTGACATGGTCTGGGAGTGGACCATGCGGCAAGCGGTTCCAGACCCACGTCATGTAGGAGAAGCCCTCAAAGGCAAAGGACTCCGGTAGACCGCACTCAGACCGCATAGCGCGAACCGCATCCTCCATGGTGCGGTTCCAACGCTCAGACACACCGTTCTGCTGTGGTGTAGCAGGGGCGGAAAGCTGGTGAAAGATACCGTGCTCGGCAAAGTAGGCATCCATCTCGCCCAAGAACTCGCCACCACGATCTGAGCGGAATGTGTGCAGGGTGTGACGAGACTGACGCTCAGCCATCACAAGCCACAGGCAAACCGCCAATGCGGCATCGCTCTTGTGGCGGAGGCTGTAGACCCCCCGCATCCGGGTGAAGTCATCAGTCAGGGTGAGAACATATCGACCCCGATCAGAGAGGGACTCGACTGGAAGAGGACCGAGAAGGTCCGAGTGGACCAACTCTAGTGGGCGCAGTGCCCGGGAGGAGGAGTCAGGGTAAGAGCAGCGATGCATCTTACCCTGGGCGCAAAAAAGACAGTCGGTCTTGGGCAGCTTCTCAAAGGAAGGTGCGTCAAGACCGAGGGCTGGCTGAGTGCGAATGAGCTTGGACACAGTGTCCGAGCTCACATGGCAGAGGCGACGATGTAACAAGCGCTGGTGCTCAGGGGAGAGAACACCAGTGACAAACACTCGCGCAGAGGAGAGAGGTGGAGAAGAGACAGAGGGAGTGCAACGAGACACACGATACAGATCATCAACGACAGAGGCACAAAGCACGATGGCGCGTGTGTCAAGAGCAGTCACTGTGGCAGAGTCAGCAGAGTGCTCAACAGTGAGACCCATCCTGGTGCATGCACGAACAGAGAGCAGGCTGACCTCAAGAGCAGGGACAAAGAGCACGTCAGAAATGTACAAGGGGCCAGACGGACCATCAAACCGCACAACTCCAACTCCCTGCACAGGCAACGACTGACCAGACCCTGTGCGAACAGATCGAACGGACGCAACGGGACCGAGCACAACAAAGTCACTACGACGACAGGTCATGTGATGGGTGGCCCCTGAGTCAATAATCCAGGTGCCACCCGGCTCACGACCAGTCGTCGACACTGAGCAACGGGCCACAGAACACTCTGCCTCTGCTGGACGCTTAGCAGAGGTCCCGGGACAACGACGAACAACACGGATATGTGACTCGTCAAGCCAGACGATACTGTCAGGTCCATCCTCATCGCAAGCCATCACAGCTCCACCACAAGCATCATCACGAGCAACAGACGCAGTAGGACAAGCTGTATCGGGACCACTCGGCTGTGATAACATACTCGCACCTCCCTGAGTACGAAGCGCCAGCAGCTGACGAAGCTCCGCGATCGTGCGATCCCGAGGGTCCACGTCACCGCTGCCGCCTGATGAAACGGATGCGTCTGCTGCACTCGTGGTCGCGGCGCGCCCAGTCCGTGTGTCATGCGAGGAAATCCGCTGCGTGTGCGCCGCCTGAAGGCCGCACATGATCCGAGCCCAGTCAAGGGGCTGCTCACACTCCGTGTAGCGGTGAGCACCTCCACAGTTGTAGTAGTGGACAGAACGTCCACTGCCACTACTCGCCGGCTGCTGCTGCTGCTGCTGCTGTCCCTTCCCACGTCGCTTCTTCCCCTTCTTCCCCTGTGTGGCCGCTGCAGCGCCCTGAGTGTGGCCGCCCGGTGTAGAGGAGGAGGAGGAGGAAGCGGTGGAGGTGGGACTGGTGAGCAGGGACAGAGGCGTAGGAGGCGTCGCAGTCACTGCTGCAACAAGTGGACTCTGCTGATGGGCGATGGCAGCCTCATGAGCCGATGTGGCCTGGATGAAGTAGCGATGGGCCCAAGGAAGGAGCTGTAGTGACTCCGACAACTCAAAGAGAGCCACACGATCGAAGCCCGTAAAGAGCTTCACATGGTCCAAATGCGCCCCCATCATGATGGTGTCAAGTGCCCACAGCTGCGTCCCGCCACCGGTCCCAAGGCGCGTGTAAAGGCGCATCGCGCGCCTCGAGTAGTCAGCTGCAAGCTCCGTGGAACCCTGACGGAGGGAGTGAAACTCACGTAGTCGGGCCACCCTCGTGGCATGGGTCTCCGCAGCGAGAAGTGTCAGGGCCAGCTCCCACCCCTGACGTGGATCTGCTCCAGACCCGGTCCCGGCCTCACCAAGAAAGGGTCGGAAGTCGACCACAATCTCCCGCGGCATGGCGTAGAGTAGACCCCGCATCGCTCTCGCTGTTGTCTGGACCTGGTGAGCGTCGCGGGTCTGGTACTGGCTGTGGTAGTAGGGCCAGACACCCTCAGAATCGGCCCACACCTGAAACAAGGTCTCCCAGCAATCAAAGCCCTCCTCACTATCGTAACGGGGTGGAGGTGTCTCAAAGTCCTTCGGTCGCCGCTCCGTGGGGAGGGCGATCTCAGGCTCGGGAGACGGTGGACGAGGTATGGGGAGCCCACCAGTGAGAGAAACACCACCAAAGGTGAATGCTGCTGAACGACGCGGCTGATCCTGATGGCGAGAAGGTGGCGGAGTGGGAGGCTGTGATCCCAAACGTAACTCACGGATGCGCTCCTCAAGCACACGAGTCTCGTGCTCGCGTGAGTCATCCTCAATCTCCTCCTCATCCCAGGAGTCCACCTCTGATGAGTAATGCTGAGGCCGCGGCGCTGTGTAGGGCGTAGACTGCTGAGCAGATGGTGCAGCTCCAGTAGATCCTCCAGGTGGCTGCTGTGAAGCCATCGAACGACCCCGCAGTAACTCTGTGATCTCCTGCAATGCGTCGGACTGCCTCTGCTGCTGCCGGCGCATCTCGTCCTGTGACCGACGAAGCTCGTCGATCATGCGTGACTGCGATTGCGGACTCATAACGCCCGAAGAGGAGGAAGAGGGGTCAACGGGTCCTTTGTCCTTGTCACGGACCGGCGCCATCGCAACGCTCAGTATGGGGCCGAACGTAAAAAAAATGCTCCAAACAAGAAACTGACAGCGTTTCTCGAGGACTTGAAACGTCTGGAAAAATTGACGTTTTGACCCCAAAACTGCTGACGTCAGCAGAGTCGGTGATGACGTCAGCGTTTTTTACGCTAGCGAAAAAAACGCTAGCGTTTTTTTGCTAGCGCTTTTTGCGCCAGCGTTTTTTTCGCTAGCGTTTTTTACGCCAGTTTTTTTTTTTTTTTTTTTGGGCGGTCACGCCAACCCCGCGTGACCGGTGGGGGTGACCTCGTGACCCCCTGCTCCCGGCTGCGCAGGGGCTGCGCAGGCCTGCGCAGTGCACGCAGGCCTGCGCAGTGCTGCGCAGTTTCTGCGCAGCTGCGCAGCACTGCTGTGCAGTAGCAGTGCTGCGCAAGCTCGCCGCTGCGCGGATCTGCTGCTGCTGCGCTGCTGTAGCCGCTGCCGCTGCTGCAATGCTGCTGCTGCCGCTGTTGCTGCTTCGCTGCTGCTGCTGCGCTGCTGGTGCTGCTCGCGGCTGCTGATGCCGGCGCAGCTGCAAGCTGGTGCCGCTGCTCCGCGCTGCCACTGCTCGCAGCCGCCGCCGCAAGCTGCTGCAGCGAGCTGCTACTCCTTTTTTTTTTTTTTGTGTACAGGCTGGCAGCCAGACACGGCTGCTGCTGCCACCCGGTGCTGCTGCTGCCACCCGGTGTTGCTGCTGCTGGCCGGCGTAGCTGCTGGATCTTGTCACTGCCGCAGCTCCACTTGCTACGGTGGTGGCGATTGCGTGGTGACGTCGCTGCTGCCAACGTCGGCTGCGACGGGTCCCAGGATGTGGCGGCGGCGGTGACTCTCACTGCTGCTGCCTGTGCTGCGTCTCTGCGGCGCAGCTCAGCGAGAGGGGTCTCGCTGCTCTGATACCAGAAAAAATTGCTGGGAAGCTTCCTAACCTTGCTGCTGCTGATGTGGCGACACTGTCCAGTCAGCTGACGCACTAGCAAGCAAGCAGGTGCAAGAAACAGCAAGGATCAGGCTAGGGAGACGCGCAAAGTCTCATAAGCTCCAATAGCTTAGTAATGCAGAGAGAGATGACAACTGACAAGCACACAGCATAAATACCTGCCGCGGCACACGGCAGGTGACACACGCGACAGTGTCAGTTTGTCCTAAAACCGGCTCAAAAACCACTGTTTTGGCCATAACTCTGCGCACAGGCATCCAAACGCAACACCGTCTAAACCTAGAGATGCAGAATCTTGAGCCGGACGCTACGACTGGTCACACGCACAAGTCCGGCATCGATCGGTGGACGGACAATACAAAACATGCAAATCGGGCTCGAGAGCCAGTCCACCGAGAAAACTCTAGCACCTGTAGTAAAACTGCAGAGCACCCCAGCAAGCACCCGGAACGTCGTGGCAATCGTCTGGCAGCTGCTGGTGGCTGGATCCACCAACCGTCAGTGCTCCGGCGTCAGCTGGGCCCGCATCAGGGATCTGCACGAGCATGGACACGGCCGAGTGGTCACAGTAAGCTGTACAAATGGACGGAAACAACTCACACCACAACACCCTCTCCCATCACCCACCCCCTCCCTCCCTCCCAAGACGCAGGTCCAACCCTTCAATCCCCTCCCAATCCCTCCCACTCTTTGGTCCCCTACCGCCCCCCCTCGCTCTGTACAGTATTGTACAGTGACGTCCTCTAATCGTGATTCCGGTGGCACTTGGATCATGAATTCCGGTGCCACTCATCATATGACCTGTCGTCATAGTGATTTCTTCTCTCTCGGCCCTATTGCGTCTATTCGTTCCTTCCGCACAGGCTCTGGTCAGTCCTTGCCAGTCCAGGGTGTTAGTGTTGGGGTCGTATGTTTCGATGGTCCGTCTGGCCCCCTATATCTTTCCGAGGTGCTGTTTGTGCCTGACCTTAAGCTTAGTTTGCTTTCTGTACGTGCTTGCACACTGATTGGACTCTCTATGGAGCACACTACAGGCTGCGCGACTGTGACTACTATTGACACTTGTGGCATTGTTCTTCGTGCCTCTACTGTGGACGACCTGTATCGTGTCTCTTGGACCTCTGCTCCTTGCTCCCCCTCCCCTTCCGCTCATGTTTTTGTCACTGGTGTTCTGTCTCCTGAGCACCAGCGATTGCTTCATCGCCGCCTATGTCATGTAGGCTCTGACACTGTGTCAAAGCTCATTCAGACAGAGCCCGCCCTCAGTCTTGACGCAGCTTCTTTCGAGAAGCCTCCCAAGACCGACTATCTCTTGTGCGCTCAAGGTAAGATGCATCATCGCACCTACCCTGACTCACGTTCACGTGGGCTTCGCCCTCTCGAGTTAGTCCATTTGGACCTTCTTGGTCCCCTTCCTGTTGAGTCTCTGTCCAATCGGGGTCGATACGTCACCCGGATGCCGTGGGTCTACAGCCTCCGCCAAAAGAGTGACGTTGCTGTCGCGGTTCGCGTCTGGCTAGTGATGGCTGGGCGTCAGTCCCGCCACACGCTGCACACCTTCCGCTTGGATCGTGGCGACGAGTTTCTTGGCGAGATGGACAGATTCTTCGTCGAGCACGGGATTTTTCACCAGGTCTCCGCTCCTGCTACTCCTCAGTAGAACGGTGTTTCTGAGCGCTGGAACCGCACCATGGAGGATGCGGTTCGCGCTATGCAGTCTGAGTGCGGTCTTCCGGAGTCCTTCGCTTTTGAAGGCGTCGCCTACATGACTTGGGTCTGGAACCGCCTCCCACACGGTCCTCTTCCGGACCACGTCACACCGTATGAGCTCTGGTTTGGCCACCGTCCTGACCTGCGCCTCGCTCACGTCTAGGGATCCTTGGCTTCTGTGTGGTACACCAAGGACCAACAGGGGTCCAAGGTCTCACTGCGAGACCGCTTGTGTGCCTTCGTTGGCATCTCCCCGCGGTCAAAGGCATGGCGTTTTTGGGATCCTGCTCGTTGTCGCATTGTTGAGTCATGCGACGCGCTCTTCTTTGAGTCCCTTACCTACCGTAATCTGACTTCGATCACATCGATGTCCATCACACACGTTCTTACATGTGAGGTTTCTCCACGGATGGGGGATTCTGCGCCTACGAACACTGCTCGCCAGGCTGATGTGTCCGTTCGAGCTCCCTCCACTTTTTCAGCTCTTGATGACCCAGCGATCATCGTTGTCGGTCCAGAGATCTCTCCAACACCACCGGCTTCTACCCCTGTCCCCTCGCACCCCACAGGTACCCATGATCCTGAACTTGTATGTAATCTTGTGACCGTACCTGTGTCCGCCGACACTCTTGCATCTGTGCGTGGACTTGCCTCACTTGCTCCTACTGTCACACCAAGCCCCATGTCTCCCACACCCACATCTCCTCGCACAACATCACCAGCTCCCTTGCCTCAGCCCTCCCCATCTGCGGTTGTGCCCGTTCCTAAGCCTAAGGTGCGCCCCTCGAGCCGGGGTTACTATCGTGAGCCTAGCGGTTGTCTTTGACTATTGGACTTCGGAGCTCAGCAAGTGTCTAGTCCGGCACCCAGGCGCTCCACTTGTAGCATCGCGAGTGGTGATCCCGGCACGAAGGCCCTAGGGCTTGACTTTCTGCACTGAGCACACAGAGGTACATCCAGCATGTCCTGTAGGGCATGACCTCGTCACTCGCGAGTTTCATATCGCTTGTGACTCAGCAGCCGATCTTGTGGTCGTCAGACCTAGCATTGAGGCGTGCGCTCTTGCCACGCAGAGGTCTCCCTCTATGGCGCCTGGCCCCGGCACACTGAGGGAAGCTCTCTCTTCACAGGATGCTGACGCTTGGCGTGCTGCCTACGAGGATGAGGTTCGCGCCATCCGAGAGCACGAAGTTTAAGAGCTAGTCGACCTTTCACCAGTGAGGAAGGCTATTCAGGTCAAGTGGGTCTTTCACAAGAAAGTGAAGCCGGATGGCTCACTGGAACGCCACAAGGCTCGCTTGGTCGTCAAGGGGTACTCTCATATTGAGGGCATCGATCACACAAACACCTTTGCCCCTGTCCGCCCATGACCTCAGCTCGAGCTCCATTCTATGTAGTGGCTCAGTATGACTGGGAATTGTACCAAATGGATGTGAACAATGCGTTCCTCCATGACTCTCTGGATGAGGAGATTTATGTGGCTCAGCCTCCCGGCTTTGAGGACAATGACAAGGTCTAGCGCTTGCGCAAGTCCTTGTACGGCCTCAAGCAGTCTCCTCGCTGTTGGAACCAGGAGACCACTGGCACCCTGATCTGTGAGGGATATGTATAGAGCAAGGCAGATCCCTCTCTCTTCATCCGACGGATGCCTGAGCGATTCACCGCCATCCTGGTCTATGTCGACGACCTTCTGATCCCGTCTCCTTCACTGGAGGCCGTGAAGGAGGCCAAGGCTGTCTTATATACTCCTTACAGGATGAAGGACCTTGGTCATGTAGCGGTGTTTCTTGGCATGGAGATGGTGCGAGACCGTAAACATCGTACTGTACTACAGCATCAGGCCCGATATTCACGTACTGTGGGGGAGCGCTTCAGCGACCTCCGCGGCGCAGTGCCCACGGCTTCCACACATCTCACGCCTGACGGGCAGGGTGCCCTGAAGGTGGACAATCCCACACAGCTGGGGGAGACAGTGAATGTGACCCTGTACCTCCGTCTCATCGGATCTCTGATGTACCTGGCCACTACCACCCGTCCTGACATTGCATTCGCCGTCAACCTCCTTGCCCAGTTCTCGCAGGCTCCACGCGCTAGAGCCCTTCACGCAGCTGTACGAGTGGTGCGGTACGTGGTCTCCACACCGTACCTCGGACTCTGCTTTCGCCGGCAATGTTCGGTAGTCCTTGACAGCCACAGCGACAGCGACTGGGCCTGGAGCCCAGATGGACGCAGTCGCACCAGTTACATGTTCCTGCTCGGTGGGTGCACTGTGTCCTGGCCCAGCGGGAAGCAGGGCTGTGTTGCACGTAGCTCATCGGAGGCAGAGTACGTTGCTCTGGGTATAGAGGCTGCTCAGGCGGTATGGCTGTAGTGCCTGTCCATGAGCTTGGCCAGGCTGTACTCGCCATTGTGCTTCATTGCGACAACCATGGTGCTCTTGCCATTGCGGAGAACTCTAGTGTCTTTCATGCTCGCACGAAGCACATTGCGGTTGAGCATCACTTTGTGCGTGATCTAGTGGAGCGACACGTGATCTCCGTCATTTGGATTGGCACTGACATGCAACGTGCTGACTTCTTGAAGAAGGCACTAGCACGCGGAAAATTCCTGGTGGCCATTCGTTCTGTTGGACTTCGCCCCTTGTCTGAGAGTGGCTGAGTGTGCGGTGTGTTTATGTCCGTGTTACATTTGTCGTTGCAGTCGTTGTTGTACTCGTCTCAGTACTGCACGTGTGTGGACATGTGTACCATCGGGTCATGAGGGAGTATTGTGATTTGTGACGTTCCTGTCGACCTGTACAGTTTACTGTGACCACTTGGTCGCGTCCATACTCGTGCAGATCCCTGATGTGGACCCTGGTGGTATTGGTGTGTCATCTGGTGGCGGACTACCAGCTTGGAGCTGACCGACGACTGTTCGAGAGCTCTCCTTGCGGTTTTTCTGCAGCACGCAGGAGTTTATCGGCGGACTCGCCGTGGGCCCGATTTGCATGTTTTTGCATTGTGTGTCTACCATTTGATGCCGAATACATGCATGTGACCAGTTGTAGCGTCCGGCTTTTGATCTTGCACGTCTGGGTTCAGACGACGAAGCAATCTGACATGTCTGCACAGAGTTATGGCCAAAACAGTGGTTTTGGGCCGGTTTTAGGACAGATCTTGCAAAGCTGCATGCGACACCCGCCGTGCGCCACGGCAAGTACTTACCCTACTGCACTTGGATTTCGATTATGTATAATCTTTACGAGAATTTTCTTCAACGAATTTGTCATCAATCGAATTGCAAAAGTATAACCTAATAAATTACATCCAGTATCTCGGCAAGCAAAACATGGTTAAACGTAAAAAAAAAATCCGAAAAAAACTATGGACAGCGGTTCACGTGCACGTCGAAGAGGCGGTATGCGGCTTGGACCATGTTTGCGCGTCAGCTTTGTTAGTCTGACTCGGCTGGCCGCGTCAAGCCAGCCGCATCAGATTGACGCGGCCTTGAACACCGCCCGTCGTTGATGTTCGAGACCAGCCGTCGCCGAATTTAAGAAGGGGCAGATTCCTTTTTACCCACCATTTGAAAATTTTATGCGCAGGTTACCCACGTTTTGGGAATCGTAGACCGGATTCCCCACTTTTTGTCCGGGTATTTACGCATTCCCCACTTTTTGCTCTTTTCAAAAAAGTTGAAAAACGTTGCGCGCGTTACCCACTTTTAACCATATGACTCCGATACCCACTTTTGCGCGCGGCAGGTCTATCCCGTACACATCGCGAATACTTTCAAACGGATCCCAGTCGCTGCCACCCACTTGTTGCTTTTTCTCTCTCACCCGCATCTACCCTTCACGTACTATCTCACTTCCTCCCCTTGTCCCTGCTCACAATCGATGATGAGGGGGGGATGCGAGGGCGAGGGCTCGAGGCCATTGGCCTCGAGCCCTCGCCCTTGCGACGTTGCAGATTTGTGTCTTAATCGCTGGCCGTCGGCCAGCGAGCTGCTGGCCGTCGGCGAACTGCTGGCCGTCGGCGAGCTGCTCGGCGGGCAGCTGCTGGCTTTCTGACGGCCAGCAAGCTGCTCGGCGGGCACCTGCTGGCCGTCGGCGAGCTGCTGGCCGTCGGCGATTTGCTAGCCGTCGGCGTGCTGCTGTCCTCCGCATTCGCAGGGGAGAGGGCTGGCCCAGCCCTTCCCCCCCTCCTGTTGGTTTTTGCGCTCATTGTGCTCTGTTGTGTCCTCCCGGCTTGTGTACATCGGCGTGCAGATGACTGACGGCGAGACTCGACGCTGATGGAGTGTCGTCCGGTGGAGCCGACGCACGCTGAGGTCGTCTTGCAGTTCGTTGGAGCCCCCTCTCTCCGGCGACGTGTTCAGCTCCATTAGTAGGCCTCCTTGGCGGTCGCGCTGCCGGCAGTCACTGCCACCGCAGTCACTGTCTGCATGCGTCCAGCGCGTACTGTCGTGCCTGCGTCGTCATGCGCTGCCTAGGGTCCCAGTTGCATGTTGCTTGGCCCTGTTTGGCAGCATAAACCGTCATGGGCACTGCCTGGATTCAGGCTGCCATAACTCCTCGCTACTATTTTTCTAGCAGATTCTGACCGCACGGCTGCGTTCGCAGCGTCGGTATTATGGTATGGTCCAGTTTTCAGGCAAAATGGACGACGCCCGGGTTTTGGGCTGTCGGCCGTCAAGCAGGCCTCACCGAGAAAACCTGCCAGCCTGAAATTAGCTATTTTCTGATTGGCTGATGAACTGAGTAACAAGCTCTACAGAGCTGGGGGGGGGGGGGCTAGAACTTGGAGGGGTCCCCCATTGCTGTTCATTCTTGTTTCCTAATCAGTTACTATCAGTTTTCAGATGCTTTCTGGCGCTAACTCTGGCGCGCGCGTTTCTGAGTAACAAACCCAGAGCTTCCAGACTTGGACTCTAGAGCAGCAGATTGAGGGGGCAGCTGACTTAAGCAACTAGCGTGGAAGCCCGCACGCTGCATTAACAACGCTGTTGCCCCAACCTGCTGCATAGTTTTCCTTTCTTGGTATCAGAGCCAGAGCGTAGCAGCAACAGCAGAAGACTGGCGAACAGGTGCCAGACAACGTCGGCGGACCTCCATACGCGCCATTGCAGGACCCTCCTGGTGGCGGCGTCAGATTTTTTTCCCACGGCCACTGGGCCAGGGGAAATGCTGCCGAAATTTTTCGGCAGCACTGACCCCCACGCGTGACGCGAGGAGGTGAGCGGCGGGCGGCGTCTGACGTCTGTGGGCGACGACGCACGCGGCAACGTCACCCTGGTGCAGTGACTGGCACCACCAGTAGCAGCGGGCAGAAGCAGCAGCTCGCAGCAACCCGCAGCAGCAGCAGCTCGCAGCAGCAGCAGCAGCAGCCCACAGCAGCTCGCAGCAACAGCAGTAGTAGCGTGCAGCAGCAACAGCAGCGTGCGGCAGCAGCAGCAGCGTGCAGCAGCAGCAGCAGCCCGCAGCAGCAACCCATAGCAGCAGCAGGCAGCAGCCGCAGCAGGCAGCAGCCGCAGCACGCAGCAGCTGCAGCAGCGTGCAGCAGCAGCAGCAGGCTGTAACAACTGCTGCAACGAGCTGCAGCAGCCGCCAGCTGCTACAGCAGCAGCAGCGAGCAACAGCTGGCAGCCGTGGCTGCTGCTGCCCGCTGCTCGCAGTGAGCGAGAGGCGAGCAGTAGCCCGCTGCTGCCAGCGAGCAGCAGCTCGCTGCTGCTAGGTGAGCAGCAGCCCGTTGCTCGCAGCAGACAGCTGGCTGCTGCCCGCTGTGACAAGGAAAAAAAAAAGACCAAGGGGCACCACACCATGGCCGGTACCCCTAGTGAGGAGGGGTCCTCCTCTGTTGGGGGGACCCCTACCCCTCCCTTCTTGCAACGCCTGCAGCAGCAGCAGCAGCAGCAGCAGTAGCAGCAGCAGCAGCAGCAGCAGTAGTAGCAGCAGCTGCAGCTGCAGCAGCAGCAACAGCAGCAGCAGCAGCAGCAGCAGCCGTCGACCGGGTCCGGCAGTGGTGGCTCGGTCTGCCACAACTGTGGCCAGCCTGGGCACCAGTGTTGACCCGGGGTTCCGGGGTGACCGTATCACCGCGGCCGCGGAACCGCGATCCACATCGATGGGGCATCGATGTAGATCGAGTTCACGCTCGAAGTCCAAGCGACATGCCCCCGCCCCCAGCCCCCCCCCCCCCTTCTACCGCCCACGAAACCATCCGCCGCCGACCAACCAGGTCTGACACGGGCCCGGTTGGGCGGAGCATCTCTTCCGGAAATCGAGGGCAACCCCCATCCCCCCCCCACTCTCCCCCATACCCCGTCTGCCGGCCCGCCGCATCACCCCCCGCCCCCCCTTTTTTCCACACAAACCCTTCCAGTTCGAACAAAACATTGCTTTTCTAGATAAAACTTGTGCATAGGGTTTCATGCTCATATAGATACTTTGCCTGGTTGCCTATTGACGTTTCAAAAGCAAACCCTAGAGCCCGATAGCCGAAGGACGGTTTTTAAACATCGAGCTTCGAACTCGGAACTTCGATGGCAGAATGGGAAATCCAAGCATCACACTTTTGAACTTTCAAACTTCGAACTTCGTAATCTGAACTCCGGACTCCAAACTTCGATTTGGGAAATTCGTAGTCGGCGGTCTGATGTCTAGGATTTGCACTTCCAACTTGAATCTTTTAGCACGGAGCTTAAATCATCACTATTTTAAGCTAGATAATTACATCGCGGTCTTGATCTGAAGTTTGTCATTGAAATCTGATTGCCAGGTCATAGCATTCGACGTCGAATGCTGTCAGCGTGAGTCAGCGCGGTCGACCGCGCGAATAAGAGGAAATGCGAGCGGCAGCGGAGATGACCCGCGACTGCAAAATGGGGAAAATAGGCCGCTAGCCATGTATACAGCGTCCAGGACAAGCAAGATAATGCACAGTCTGACCCCAGAAAAGCCCGTGGTTCCGGGGTGGCCGTTGTGGGGGGGGATCACATCGATGTGCCGGGGTGGACATCGATGTGTCGAGGTTCGGGGTGGCCAGGTCAACACTGCTGGGCACAGGTGGTACACGTGCCCTCTACCGACCGATGAGGCGCGCGTCATCGCCACCATGCCTCGCCAACGGGAGCGCCGTCTTGCCTCCGCCGCCGTCGCTGTCGCCGGCTCCAACGCCTTGGCCTCGCCCAGCAGCTCCACCACTCCGGTCGCCTCGCCAGTCCCGCAGACACCAGCGCCGCCGCCGCACCATCCGCAGCCGTCGGCGCCTCCGCTCCCTACGCCGGCTCAGTTCCCCTACTACCCGGGCTCCAGCGCCGTCACTCCGCACTCCGTCTACACTCCCGGGCCCACCTCCCGTGAGCGTCTGCTGGAGCAGTTCATCGCGCTCCAGCTCGGCCTGCCTCGCCCTCCTCCCCAGGGAAGTGCGAGTTGCGTCACTTCCTGCCCTCCTCCCCAGTCCTGCATGACTGAGACTGAGTTGCGGTCGCGTCCCATTTCCTCTCCTGCCTGGTCATCGCCAGTGGCCTCCTCCACCCCTCTCCTTGACGACATTGCTTGGCTTGACGATTGGCAGTCCCGTTTCGCGCCTCCGTCCACTGCGTCCGCGTCCCTCGCCTGCTGCCATGTGACCGTTAGCGATCTGGCGACCCCTGTCTAGAACCCTGCTGAGACCGAGATCATCGACTCCGGGGCCACGCATCACATGACGGCCTCTCGTGAGGCCTTTAGTATGCTCGGTCCTGTAGGCGATGTCTCCGGTGTCCGGACGGGCTCCGGACAGGTGTTGCCTGTCCGTGGTGTTGGCGTCGTTCGTTTCCGTGGTCCTGCCGGTGATGTCTTTCTGACCGATGTCCTCTTCGTCCCTGGTCTCGAGCTCAGCCTCCTATCCGTGACTGCCCTTGACCGCATGAGCATGGATGTTGTGCACTCGCGTGGTGTTGGCACTGTGTCGTTGCGTCCATCTGGTCTTGTCATCCTGCACGCCACCGCCCGTGGCAACCTGTGGCATGTTCCTCGCCTCTCCTCCTCTCCTTCCGTCTCCTCCCCGTCGGCCGCCACAGGCCATGTGTTTGTCACCAGTACACTTTCTCCTCAGCACACCCGCCTCTTGCACCGCCACCTTTGCCACGTCCACTCTGCCGCCATAGAGAGCATGCTTCGCACCCAGCCGGCCAAGGGCCTTGACCCGGAGACTTTCCCTCTCCCGTGTCCCACTGAGTGCATTGACTGCGCTCAGGGGAAGATGCACCGGTCCACATACCCCTTGTCCTACTCCCGTGCATCCTCCCCCCTTGACCTTGTCCACTCGGACGTCATGGGTCCTCTCCCCACCGAGTCCGTTGGAGAGCATGGCCGCTATGTCCTCACCCTTACGGATGACTATTCTCGCTACCGCTGGGTCTTCTGCCTCCGACAGAAGAGCGATGTTGCCCGAGCCATTCAGGACTGGCTCGTCCTCGCGGAACGCGAGTGTGGCCGCCCCCTCCGCCGCTTTCGCTCCGATCGCGGCAGAGAGTACATGGGTGACACCACGACCTTTCTCGCCTCCCGCGGGATCCACCATGAGACGTCTGCGCCCTACACACCCGCCCAGAACGGCGTGTCTGAGCGGTGGAACCGCACCATGGCCGATGCCGTCCGCACCATGCGGGTCGAGTCAGGTCTCTCCGCTGACTTCTATTTTGAAGCCATGTCCTACATGACCTGGGTTTGGAACCGGGTTCCCCACGGTCCCCTTCCCCGCCAGTCCACACCATACCAGCACTGGTGCGGTCGACGCGCTGATCTCCGCCCGGCTCGCGTCTGGGGTTGTGTGGCCATTGTGTCGCTGCCCGCCCCCCAGCAGGGCGGCAAGCTTACCCCCTACGGACGCCCCTGCACCTTCCTCGGTGTGTCTCGTCAGTCCAAGGCCTGGCGCTTCTGGGACCCTTCTCGACACTGCATCGTCGAGTCCCAGGATGCCCTGTTCTTCGAGGATCTATTTCCCCGCGACCTCATACGCTCCGGCTCGTCTATGTCCCTCCCATCGCGTGGGGTAGTGGTGAGTCCGTCCTCCGTCCTGTCGCCTCCGGGTGACACATCACTCCGTCCCTCTGAGCCGGTAGCGCCTGTCGCGTCCTCTGGCCCTCCCGGGCCAACAGCCCCAGTGGCGTCCGCTGGCCCCTCCGGGCCAGCAGTCCCAGCCGTGTCCGCTGGCCCCTCTGAGCCAGCAGCGCCTGTCATGTCCGCTGGCCCCTCCGGGCCAGCACTCCCAGCCGCGTCCGCTGGCCCCTCTGAGCCAGCAGCGCCTGTCGTGTCCGCTGGCCCCTCCAGGCCGGCAACCCCAGTCACGTCCGCTGGCCCCTCCGGGCCAACAATCCCAGCTGCGTCCACTGGCCCCTCTGAGCCAGCTACGCCTGTCGTGTCCGCTAACCCCTCCGGGCCAGTAGCCCCAGTCGCGTCCGCTGGCCCCTCTGAGCCAGCAGCGCCTGTCGTGACCGCTGGCTCCTCCGGGCCGACAGCCCCAGTCGCGTCCGCTGGCTCCTCCGAGCCAGTAGCCCCGTCCGCCTCTGTTGGCCAGTCGGACCCAGTACCATCTTCTGCCCAACCGCGCTACACACGTGGCCCAGGCGGCAACCTCCGACCTCGGCCGACAGTGAGCGCACAGACCGCCGCACCGCGTCCCGTGGGACCTCGACTCCCTGTGGCCCCACGTGTCTCCTCCACTCCCACAGTCGTGAGTGGGGACCCTGGCACGAAGGCTCTCGGCCTGACCACCTCGGCCATCATCGCAGACCTTCACCCTGGCTCTGCACTAGGCTACGCCATGCTTCATCACGAGCATCGGCATGCTGTCGTGGCTACACTCGCCCGGATCCCACCTGGAGCTCGTGAGGTACACGCCCTCTCAGTACGGTCCACAGCACGCCCAGAGGACCCAGCTACCCTGCGCGAGGCACGAGCCTCTCCTGAGGCCACACATTGGGATGCTGCCTGCGCGGAGGAGCTCGCTGCCATCCGCTAGCACCACGTATATGACCTCGTCGACCTCCCTCCAGGTCGGAAGGCCATTGGTGCCAAGTGGGTCTTTCGGCGCAAGTGGAAGCCTGACTGGTCCCTGGACAAGTACAAGGTCCGCCTCACTGCAAAGGGGTTTGCTCAGGTCCCTGGGGTCGATTACGACCAGATCTTCGCCCCAGTCGGTCGGTTCTCCACTAGCCGGGCACTCTTCAGCCTGGTTGCCCAGCATGGGTGGGAACTGCATCAGATGGACGCGAGCAACGCGTTCCTCCATGGCTCACTTGAGGGTGAGGAGCTCTACATGGTGCAGCCCCCAGGCTTTGACGACGACACTGGGAGAGTTTGGCGGCTGCGGAAGGCCCTCTATGGCCTGAAGCAGTCACCTCGGTGCTGGAACCAGGAGATCAGCAGCACGCTTCTCCGTGGTGGCCTCCAGCGTAGCACCGCTGATCCTGCCCTGTTCATCAGCCCACGGGGTCAGACCCTCGCCGCAGTTCTAGTCTACGTCGACGATCTCCTCATTGCGTCGCCACACACGGCCGCCATCCAGCGTGTCAAGGACTTGCTGCACACTGCCTACCAGATGAAGGACCTCGGGTCCGCTCGAGTCTTCCTAGGCATGGAGCTCGAGCATGATCGCTCACAGCGAGTCCTGCACGTTCACCAGGCTGCCTATGTGCAGACCCTGTCCACTCGCTTCGCCGAGGACCTACCCCTCGTGCCTAGCGCATCTTCACCCATGTCACCCGATGGCCAGGTGAAGCTAAAAAGTCCTGACCCAGGTGTCGTGGGGGAGCCAGTTGATGTGACCACGTATCTGCGGGTCATCGGGTCACTGATGTTCCTGGCGACGACGACGCGTCCAGACATCAGGTTCGCCGTTAACCTCCTGGCCCAGTTCTCTCAGGAGCCGCGTCACCTCCACTTTGAGGCCGCGATCCGAGTACTGCGCTATGTCGTCTCGACACCTCGGCGAGGCCTCATGTTCCGCCGTCAGCCGTCCGTCGTTGTAGTGGGTTACACCGACAGTGACTGGACGGGCAGTCCAGACAGTAAGAGTCGCACTGGGTGGATCTTTCTGGTCGGGGGCACAGCTGTGTCCTGGCGCAGTGGCAAGCAGGGATGCATTGCTCGCAGCACTGCTGAGGCTGAGTACGTGGCCCTTGGCTCAGGCGCGTGTGAGAGTGTGTGGTTGCGTCGTCTGTTGTCCGAGTTGCGTCAGTCTGTCGCATCCATCACCTTGCATTGTGACAATAAGAGTGCCATGGCCATTGCAGACAATGACGGTGTGCATCACACTCGCACAAAGCACATCAATGTTGAGTATCACTATGTGCGTTCGTTGTTGCACGACGGCAGCATCAGCATCGTGTGGGTTGAGACAGCACAGCAGTTGGCTGACTTCCTGACCAAGGCACTGAAGCGGGACTCATTTAAGAAGGCTGTGAGTTCAGTCGGCGTGCGTCCGTGACTTGCTTTCTTTCTCTCTGCCTGCACTTCTGCGTGTCCTGGGGGAGTCTGTTTGTTGATCGTGTCTCTACCCGCCCATGTGCACTATGCCTGTGAGTCATGGGGGAGTGTTGGTTTTTGCGCTCATTGTGCTCTGTTGTGTCCTCCCGGCTTGTGTACATCGGCGTGCAGATGACTGACGGCGAGACTCGACGCTGATGGAGTGTCGTCCGGTGGAGCCGACGCACGCTGAGGTCGTCTTGCAGTTCGCTGGAGCCCCCTCCCTCCGGCGACGTGTTCAGCTCCATCGGCAGGCCTCCTCGGCGGTCGCGCTGCCGGCAATCACTGCCACCGCAGTCGCTGTCTGCATGCGTCCAGCGCGTACTGTCGTGCCTGCGTCGTCATGCGCTGCCTAGGGTCCCAGTTGCATGTTGCTTGGCCCTGTTTGGCAGCATAAACCGTCATGGGCACTACCTGGGTTCAGGCTGCCATAACTCCTTGCTACTATTTTTCTAGCAGATTCTGACCGCACGGCTGCGTTCGCAGCGTCGGTATTATGGTACGGTCCAGTTTTCAGGCAAAACGGACGACGCCCGGGTTTTGGGCTGTCGGCCGTCTGGCAGGCCTCACCGAGAAAACCTGCCAGCCTGAAATTAGCTATTTTCTGATTGGCTGATGAACTGAGTAACAAGCTCTACAGAGCTGGGGGGGGGGGGNTGCAGGTGACTGACCGGAGAGAGACGGCTCCTCTGATGACCTCACCGTGGTGACCTGGCTGCACAAGTACACACGCCTGGATTTATGTGGACAGAAACCACATCCTGATGCTCATGGGTCGCAGGCTCACTCTTGGTGTTGTTGCTCGCCGAGCAGGGTGCACACCCACAACTTATTTTTGTTCTGAAACTTAACAGGCTTGTAGAAGTTGTTTTTATTCTGGACAGGTGGTTCGATCACCCACCGCTTGAGGGCAGCGAGCGAGAGCGAGCTCGCTTCTCGCTCGCTCGCTGCCCGTCACCTAAGACATCGCACCTCCGTGACTTCTTCTTGTTCGTTGTTCTCTCCAACTCCCGTCAAGCAATCCATGGCCTGTCTTGGCCTTGACCGACACTTTGCGCTTGCTTGCTGCGTCTTGCTAGTCCAGCAGGCCTGCCTACTGGTATCAGAGCATGCATGACGGGAAGTGCAACGGCAGTCTCTTCCGCCGACCACAGTCCTGGGCCGAAATCGTGATTTGACTCCCTTCTCGCGCTTTCTCCCCTGCGCACAGAAGAGATCTGCTGGCACGTCCTCTCTAGACTGCCATACGGCCCACTGTCCTACGGATTCCGCCTGCCGTCATTCGTAGCGGATAGTAGCCGTCCCGGATAGCAGACTTGGCGCATTCGGCCGCCTGCTGTGTTGGCTCCGCCCGTCAACTGTGGGTCTGCCAGAGCTGACAGCAACAGCCGGAGTGCGCAGTACCTGTAACCCGCCGTCAACCACAGCGGCAACTCTGCCGGCTGCTGCATTCTCCATAGCAGCCGCAGCCCCGTTTTGAAGCAGCTGCATGCTCTGTCCGCGGCTGTTGAACACTTCAGCCAGCAGCCCATCCAAGCATCCGCACCCGCAGCAGAGCCAGCATCAACTTTCCGCTCTGCTGCAGCAGCTCTAGC
>SZWC01001812.1:44367-59641 GCA_023375785.1 Penium margaritaceum | reverse complement strand
ACAGACAGACAGACAGACCGACAGACAGACAGACAGACAGACAGACAGAAAGACAGACAGACAGATAGATAGACAGACAAGTAGACAGACAAATAGACAGATAGACAGAGAAACAGACAGACAGACAGACAGAGAGACAAACAGACAGACAAATAGACAGATAGACAAATAGAAAGACAGACACAAGGACAAAAAGGCATACATTCAGACAAAAAAATAGACAGAATGAAAGACAGAGAGACAAACAGACAGACACACAAACAAAAAAACAGATAGATAGACAGACAGAAAGACAGACAGAAAAACAGACAAACGGATGGAAAGACAAACAGAAAGATAGACAGATAGACAGACAGACAGACAAACATACAGACAGACATGCAAACAAGCAGACAGATAGACACACAGACAGACTGGCAGACAAAGAGATAGACAAATGGATAGATAGACACATAGACAGAAAGACAGACACACATACAGAAAGACAAACAGAAATACAGACATAAAGACTTACAGACAGACAGATAGACAGATAGATAGATAGATAGAACCTTTGATAGAAAGATAGAAAGATAGACAGATAGATAGATAGAAAAACAGGTAGACAGACATACAGACAGAGAGACACATAGATAGATAGGCAGATAGACAGACAGACAGACAGACAGATAGAGAGATGGACAAATAGACAGACAGACAAATAGACAGATGGAGAGATAGACAGACAAACAAACATATAGACATACTGAGAGAGAAGGACAGACAAACAGACAGACACATAGACAGACAGAATGACAGATAGATAGACAGACTGACAAACAGACAGCTAGACATACAGACAGGCAGATAGACAGACAGATAGACAGACAGACAGACAGACAGACAGACAGACAGACAGACAGACAGACAGAGAGACAGACAGATAGACAAACAGACGCACTCATAGACAAACAGACAGACACACAGTCAGACAGACAGTAAAACAAACATACAGACAGAAGGATAGGTAGAATAACAAACAGACACACAGATAGATAGATAGACCCATAGACAGACAAACAGACAGACAGACAGATAGAGAGACAGATAGACAGACAAAGAGATAGACAGAAAGACAGAAAGACAATTAGACAGAAAGACAGATAGATAGACAGATAAACAGATAGATAGACACAGAGACAGAAAGACAGAAGGACAGACAGACAGATAGATCGACAGATAGATCGACAGATAGACAGACAGATGGAAAGACAGACAGACAAAAAGACAGACAGATAGATAGACTATTTAACATACAGACAGACAGACATAGAGGCAGATAGACGGAAAGCCAGACAGAGAGAGACAGAAAGACAGACAGACAGAAAGACACGCGGATGGATAGAAAGAAAAACAGATAGACAGTTAGATAGACAGATAGACACATAAACACACAGGCAGGCAGACAAACGGACAGTAGGACATACATACAGACAGACAGACAGACAAACAGACATATAGGCAACAGATAGATAGACAAATTGATTGAGAGACAAACATACAGAGAGACTGACACACAGACAGACAGACACAGAGAAAGACTGACTGACAGACAAAGAGCTAGATGTATAGTCAGACACAAAGACTGATAGACAGACAGACAGACAGACAGACAGAAAAACAGACATACGGACAAACAGACACATAGATAGACAGAAAGACAGAAAGATAGATAAACTCATAGACACATAGACAGAGAGACAGACAGACAAACAGACAAATAGACAGACAGACTGATAGACAGACATATAGACAGACAACCGGATAGACAAACAAGCAGACATATACACAGATAGACAGACATATCGATGGACAAAGAGACAAACAGAAAAATAGACAGATGTAAAAACAAACAGACAGGCAAACATACAGATAGAAAAACATAGAGATACACAAACAAACAGACAAACTGACTGACCGACAGATAAGCAAACTAACAGACAGACATACAGACAGACAGACAGTCAAACAGACACACAAACAGACAGACGATAGACTGAAAAACAGACAGGCAGACAGACACAAGCAGACAGACAGACAGACAGACAGACAAACAAACAAACAGAAAGATAGACAAACAGAAAGACAGACAGATAAACAGATAGACGAGAAAACAGACTAACAGACAGGTAGACAGACAGACAAGCAAAGAGACAAAGAGACAGACAGACAGACGGACAGACAGAAAGACAAATAGACAGACAGACAGACAGACAGAAAAACAGACAGACAGACTGACAGACAGACAGACGGAAAGACAGACAGACAGACAGACATACAGACAGGCAGACAGACAGACAGACAGGCAAACAGATAGACGGACAAACAGGCAGAAAGAGAGACAGACAAGAAGACAGATAGACAGACCGACAGACAGACAGACAAGTAGAAAGAAAGACAGAGAGATATGTTGGAAATTCCGTTCCAATGTGGCTCTGGCCGTCTAGCATTTGCACGGCTTGTTTTGGCAAGTTCGGAGATGAAGCGTGAGCTTTCTCGGCACCTCACGCTATGTGGAAGAGGGTTCAGAGATAGTCATTTTTACGAAGAGGATAATGGCATTTACGTTTTTTTGTGTACATGGACATAATGAAAACATTTATAGGGCTAGTCATGAGCTTCCGAATGCACCAAACCGTGCGCAAGTTGGNAGACAAGAAGACAGATAGATAGACCGACAGACAGACCGACAAGTAGAAAGAAAGACAGAGAGATATGTTGGAAATTCCGTTCCAACGTGGCTCTGGCCGTCTAGCATTTGCACGGCTTGTTTTGGCAAGTTCGGAGATGAAGCGTGAGCTTTCTCGGCACCTCACGCTATGTGGAAGAGGGTTCAGAGATAGTCATTTTTACGAAGAGGATAATGGCATTTGCGTTTTTTTGTGTGTACATGGACATAATGAAATCATTTATAGGGCTAGTCATGAGCTTCTGAACGCACCAAACCGTGCGCAAGTCAGCCAAGCGTAGCCCAAGTTACGCTTGTCGAAGCGCAGGTCTCACCCACCACAGAAACGAATAACACCTCAATGGTGCGCGCACGCCGCGACGCATTCCTTCACGTGCGAAGCATCTTTGCCGAGGCGCAGATCCCATTGCACGTGATGTAGGGGCCCCCTACACTGGTTTTACGCACCCCCTCCCACTTTTGGGTCGAGTTTGGTGATGGGGTGTGACAGGCTTTGAAACCTGTTCGCGGACCTGCAGTCAGAATTTTGACAAAGTCCCCAAGTAACAAAATAAACTACCGAGTTTCGGACGCCGAGCCATGATTTTGGCTGTCCCTTAGTAACAGCCTGCACTACAGGATCCGGTGGATGATCCACCTGATCAGGTGGATTATCCACCGGACGCCTCGGCAGGCCTTCCGGAGCAATTTCTCCATATTGTGTTTTTGTTACCCGGTCCGGTCGATTATCCACCGGATTTCGAGTCGCAGCTGGCTCCCAGAGCTGCTGCGCACACCCCAGAAGGCCATATCTCCCTCGATACTTGTCTGATTCCAGTGAAACATCTTCCACCGGGTTCAACCAATCGTCAACTTTGAGGGGAAATCCTTCATTTTAGGATCCCAGCAATCCTTGAGCCGCCAGATCCACCGGCGAGGATTTTCCTCTCTTTGGTGGCTCGTCGGTGCCTCCAGGCGCCGCACTTGGGCATGCAAAGGGGTAGTACATCAACATTCTCCTCCTTGCACCTGCCATGCCCGCTGCTTGTGCTTGGTCTCACTCTTCTTCCGCTACGCCCTCCAGCCCATCATAGCTGGTCTTACCAAACCCGGCCACGCTCACGTGCCGGTCCGCAGGTTGCGCTTTGGTCAAGCAACCCGCAAGCATGTTGTGCGTGCTACAACACCATAACACCACTTGCCCCTCTTCAATCATGTCTGTTTTTTTTTGTGTGCAATGGATGCCAGCTCCGACTTCACGGCGGCATCCCATTGCTCCCCCTTAGGCTGCGCAAGCACCTTTTGCACGGTTATCGGATCCGTTGATGAAACCGGCATGCAGCGCGTCATGTCGATCCATCAACCGGTTCCTGCATTGAAGCGCTTCCCCGCTCTCCACTACCATCCTTCCGAATCTGCTTGATCCGGAGGAATCTTCTTCGATGCCCAACGTGAACTCCACTAGAAATCCACGCTTTTGCACTCGTACTGCCTCCTTCGACAGATCTTTCCGCCGGATCTCCAGCTCAGCTGCATCGTAGTCAGAGTTCTCCACATCGGCTGCTGCACTTGCTGCACCACCGTGCTCCGACATCGCATCATCGACCTCGGCGTCCGCCGACTCCTCGTACTCAAGGAGCTAGAACCACTCCCCCTATTTGGAGTGTTCCCAATGCTCTTGTCATTGTTGCTATTGCTCAAGCTCTGCTACAGCTCCCCTGGCAGCTTCCCTGGAAGTTTCCTCTTACATAAACCAGCAGCCTTCTCCAGTAGCTTCCTCCAGCAGGATCGTGGTGCACCTACACTGCTGCAACTAAGCCCCCTGTGGGCATAGCTTTTACTGCTGCCGGCTACTCCGCAAGCATGCACGTGGCCTCTTGCCACAGCCACCTCACCTTGCTGCCGTTGGAGTTTGCGGCTGCTTCCATCCCGTGCTGAGCCGCACCATGGAGTCCGCAGCTCTTTTTGCCGCCTATCCGTTGTGCTCTTGCACGTCAGGCTTGCCTGCCGCATGGTGCATCCCTCCTCAGCTTTTCTTTTGCGTCTTGAGTCTGTACCCTATTGTTGACGGCCCTTGCATCTAGCACTCCTTTAGCCCTGTGCTTGTGCAACCACTGGCCTAGGTGGCCTGGTGCATCCACTTGCACTTGCCGCCACTCATGGTCCCTTAGCATTTGTAGCCAACTTGCTGCATGGCGTGGCCCATTTTGCCGCCCGTCTGTTTCTTGGCGACCAGGCGGCTGCTGTTGCCTTGTTGCGGATGCTTGCCGATGCAACCCGCCTCTTCTGTTTTGAGGCGTCGAAAGCGTTCGCCTCCAGCTAGCCTTCCATTCCAGAGGAAGCCATTAACACCGCCACTGCTGCTGCTTCATCCGCTGCCATTGGAGCCATTTTGGTCCATCCAGGTCATCCTGCATTGTGCAGCACTCTTGGCACGTCCTCGCTTGGACCAAGCGTGAGCCTTGTCACATCCACCCGTAGTGGACTGCTCCCTCGCCTGTTAGCGCAGTTGACTTCTCTTGTTGCTACAAGCGCATGCAACACTTGGTGTCGCTGTTGCTCGACCTGGTGGTGCCTTCGCCCCGTTGAGTGTGCAGCTGCTGCCTGGACTTGATGCGCACGTGCCGACCCCCCCTCAGCACTGCCGTGTCGCACTCTAGCTCTGCTACACTATGAAGACGTCCAAACCACCTTTTGTGGTGTGATTTTTGTAGTTGGTTTTTGTAGTTGACTTGAACCAAGAAATTCCTTTGTTTTTGAAGCATGGTGCCAGCTCCCCCTGTCTAACATGCCCGCTACACCTTGCCCGCCACAGTAGCTGTTTCAATCCACCAACCTTCGTATTGTGGCGGCTCAACCAGCTGCCGCTTGTTTGGGGTTGTTGAGCATAGCTCCATTCTGCTGCGCGTTTTGTCCCACCGTGCGTCCAGTCCAGCCCTCCTGGCTGACGCGTGTGGACATCCGCAACCACCTGGGTTGAGTTTTTGCATAGGCTGATGTCAGCGCCCTCTTGTGGTGTTATTGCTCCACTGTTGCGATATGCTGCACTGCTGCGATCCGCTGCACATGTGCACACTTTGGCCCCATAACGAGGTGTGTTCTGTAACCTCCCTTTTGAACTCACCACATGCTAGTGCCACGCGTACCGTTGATCCAGCACCGCTCCACTTACCCATGGCCATAATTTGTCGCGCCCAAAGAAGACGCCTCTCCTGCCAATAATGGAGCTTGACGAGCTGAGGTCGTCCTCGCAGTTTTGCGTGCGCCTCCCCCTTGCAGTAGCACCTTGCACTCTCTTTCTCTCCACTATGAACACAGTCGTGTCGACTTTTGGAGGCCCAGATACTGCTTCCTTGTGGGTGAGGACGAGTACCTCCCTCCATTTTGTTGCATTTCTCCACCTTCTACCCCTTCGGAGTAATTCAGTGGCAACCCTCTTGTGGTAGCTTCCTCTGGCAACTTGTGGGTTGCTTCCTCTGGCGCTGCCAGTAGCTTGTCCCGTAGCTTCCTCCAACCAGGTTTCCAACACAAGCTCCTCCTCTTTACTCTAGATAGGTTAGTTGTGGAGATCAGGCATGCCTACCGCATGCCACCTGGCCGCCCTTGACAACGGCCGACAACGCTCCTCAGTTTTGGAGCCCCGGACCACGGCGCGTGATGACTGCGCACCCGGTGTGTCATCCTCCTCCCGAGATCTTGGCGAGGTCCACGACTTCTGCTGCGCATGTCACCCACATGTGGCACAACATGCCACCTTGTCATCTGGCCTTCCACGTGGCACCACGACAATTGGTGCCCGTTGGATGCGTCTTGCTCCCCGTGTTGCCGTCTCCAGCTTGAATGAGGCCGACGTAGGCGGATGAAGACGCCGTGCCGCGCCCTCTCATGGTCTGCTGCTATATTTGTTACACTCCACTCGATGCGTGAAGGGTTTCCTTGCCGCTGGGCAGGGCCACCACGAGTGCCTCACTGCTGCAGGTAGTCACGCCGGCATGCTCACAAAAGCGATGCGCGTTCCACTTGACCTGCTTCAAGTGCTCCTCCACGTGGGTGTGGATGCCTTGGAGGGTTTCAGGCAATCCAAAGGAGGAGTCAACAAGTCGAACAGAGGACCGAGTGCCATGGCTGATTTCTGCCCATCTCACTGCCTCAAGGCAGTTCATGGCATGGCTTAGCCAAGCCTGCTACATCGCTACATGGAGAAGCACGGTACCACCGGCATGGAGTTTCACGCCGCCCGCCTTCTCGTAAGGACCCGCTGCAGCAACAACCCTCTTCAATGTGGCAGGCCTCCTGCCACAATGTTGTCCTCGTACCGCCACCGCCTGAGCACGGACAGAGACCATCACCGGCCTCTCCCGTCGCTCGTCGCGTGCACACCGTGCACCGTGGCGGTCACCTCTCCGATCATCTCGTTGCTCGCAAAAGCTGTACAAGACTTTTCGTCGTCAGCCAAGTGGGTCCATAACCCTTTGTTGGAAACTCTGTTCCAATGTGGCTCTGGCCGTCTAGCATTTGCACGGTTTGTTTTGGCAAGTTCGGAGATGAAGCGTGAGCTTTCTGGTTGCCTCGTGCTACGTGGGAGAGGGTTCAGAGACAGTCATTTTTATAAAAAGGATAACGGCATTTTGCATTATTTTTTATACATGGACATGATGAAAACATTCATAGGGCTAGTCATGAGCTTTGCATTGCACCAAACCGCGCACATTTTGGCCAAGCGTAGCCCAAGTTACGCTTGCATAAGCGCAGGTCTCACCCATCACAGAAACGCCTAGTGCCTCCATGGTGCGCACACGCCGTGGCGCATTCCTTCACGTGCGAAGCGCATTTACCTAGGCGCAGATCCCATTGCACGTGATGTAGAGGTCCCCTGCACTGTTTTGACGCACCACCCCCACTTTTGGGTCGAGTTTGGTGATGGGGTGTGACAGGCGTTGAAACCTGTCCGCGAACCTGCAGTCAGAATTTTGACAGTCCCCGAGTAACAAAACGTACTACTGAGTTTCGGACGCCGAGCCATGATTTTGGCTGTCCCTCAGTAACAATGTACACAACAGGATCCGGTGGATGATCCACCTGATCAGGCGGATTATCCATCGGACGCCTTGGCAGGCGTTCCGGAGCAATTTCTCCGTATTGTATTTTTGTTACTGGGTCCAATCGATTATCCACCGGATTTCGAGTCGCAGCCGGCTCCCAGAGCCGCTACGCACACCCCAACTTTGGAAGGCCATATCTCCCTCGATACTTGTCCGATTTTGGTGAAACAACTTCCACCGGATTCAACAAGTTGTCAAACTGAAGGGGCAATCCTTGGTTATTCTGGAGAAGGAAGTGCTGGGGGAAGGGATGGAGGAGCCGTCGGAGGTAGCAGCTAAAATCGCGGAAGAGCCACCGCAGTCAAGCTGTGTGTTGCTATGCGCTTCCTCCACTCTGAGGAAGAGGNGGCGGATTATCCATCGGACGCCTCGGCAGGCGTTCCAGAGCAATTTCTCCGTATTGTATTTTTGTTACTGGGTCCAATCGATTATCCACCGGATTTCGAGTCGCAGCCAGCTCCCAGAGCCGCTACGCACACCCCAACTTTGGAAGGCCATATCTCCCTCGATACTTGTCCGATTCTGGTGAAACAACTTCCACCGGATTCAACAAGTTGTCAAACTGAAGGGGCAATCCTTGGTTATTCTGGAGAAGGAAGTGCTGGGGGAAGGGATGGAGGAGCCGTCGGAGGTAGCAGCTAAAATCGCGGAAGAGCCACCGCAGTCAAGCTGTGTGTTACTATGCGCTTCCTCCACTCTGAGGAAGAGGTCGTATGCCCAGGGCATCAAAATGCCCTAGGCCGCCAGTGCCTTGAGGATGGGTAGGCCGTAGAGGACGAACACGTGCGCAAACTTAGGAGTGGCACCATTCTTGATGGTGAGGAGGGCATCAAGCGGGGGAGGCGTGGCTGTCTTCAGTCGGCGCAGGATATGCTGTGCCCGGTGCCTGTAGGTGGTGAAGGACCTGGACTCTCTCATGTGGAGGGAGCTAAACTCCTTCAAGTAGCGCCTGAAAGCTACCTGGCCAGAGGCGCGATACAGCCGTGTCAGCGTGTCCCAAGCCTGCCGGGGGTAAGCACTGGTGTCATCAGCGCTATCACCGAGGAACGGCTCCAAGGCAGTGTGGTCAGCATCGGGAGCAGCGAGGATAGGTGTACACACGGCACAACCTGCCTCAAGCGCCTGCTCCAGGATGTTGTCATCATGCGGAAGAGTGCAATAGGGCCACATGCCCCCTGTACCCAAGTGTGGTAGAGCAATTCCAAATACGCGATCTTCTCATCTACGATTAGGGCACGAGGAGGGGACCCAAATTTCTTGTGCTGAGAGGGGCCGGCGGCTCCAGCGCCTTGAACGCTAGTAACGCTGGACTCCTGTTGTTGCACCTGCTGCTACGCTACTGTCTACGCAGCCGCAGTCAAAGCAAGACCAAGCTGTCCAGGGAGGACAGTCTGGCTAGTGTTGGTCGTGGTAAGCATATGATGCAGCTCATCCACCTGGTGCTACATATCTGCTATGGCGTCTGTAGTGGGCGGGTCTGCATAGCCATCCTACGTTCCAGCGACATTGTCCTGATTGGGCATTGTCGTTGCTGTTGAGGCTGCTGACCCCTCTACTGCCATTGCAACTACTGTTGCTGCTGTTGCTGCTGCTACTGTTGCCGTTGCTGCTGTTGCAATAGCTTCTACTGCCGCTATCACGTCTACTACTGTTGTTGCTGCCACTACTACTGCTGTTGTTGCAGTTGACACTACTGATGCTGCTACTGTTGCTGCTGCCGCTAACACTACTGCCGCCCCACGCCGGTTTGGTGCACAGTCTTCCCTGAGTTAAGAGCTTGATGATGAAAGTGGTCCAATTAAAAATGTGACTGCGTTTCTTGCTGATTTGGGATGGTGGCAAAGATTGACCTCCAGTCAAGAATTTGGTGAAGTTCTGAAACTGTAAGTTTAAAAATGCCAGCACTTAAAAGTCAAGGTTGTCCAAGTAAAGAAAAATTTGGACCACAGGTGCACCTGATTGTGCTGAATGCAGTCGTGGAACTCTTGGCTTGAAAAATTGAAAAAAAGTGCCAAAACGACCTAACTCCGTGCTAAGTTTGAAATGCTTAAAAAATCTGGATCTATGACACGGGACGATCAATGTTGGAGGCTACAAACTACCAAACAAGCCAAGCATGGTGGCTATGGAAATCTTGTGACCTAAGCTTTTGAACGAGCCTATGCGCGTAGTACGTGACACCCGTTTGAGTCCCGTATAGTTGGGCATAGAGGGCGTGGATAGCTGATGCGATTTTTGTTTGCATCACCTCCTCGTCCGTGCGGCTTCCAAGAAGGTGCAAGGACTGGGCAATAGCCACAAACAGTGCTCCTGCCTCCTTCCTCTCCCTCTTTGATGTCTTCTGCTGCCACTACTGCTGCTCCTTGCTGTTGCAGCTATGTTTGACACTGCTATTGCTACTACTGCTACCGCTGATGTTGTTGCTTCTGTTGCCGCTACTGCTTTTGCTGCTACTACTACTACTACTGGGAGAAACACCTCTGGTTGATGTCGCCACGTGCTTCGTCGCCAACAGGTTGCTTGACGTCGCTGCAATGGCTGCTCACCTCCCTGATTCAAACATTGGGGTCAGAGCTGTAGAAAAAATGCGGCAGCAATTTCCCTGGCCCAATGGCCGCGGGAACATTTCTGACATCGCCAAGAGGCAGGTCATTGCTGTTGGAAGAAATCCGGCAACATTTTCCTCACACTAGTGCATATGGGAGGTCCACCAGCATAGTCAGGAACCTCTACGCCACTGTTTCTGCTGTTGCGTCTGCTGTGCTACGGCTCTGATGTAAAAAAGGAACTAGCCAGTGTAAAAGTTTGGATATTGGTGTTGTTGATGTAGTGTGCGGGAACCCACGCTTGTTGCTCAGTCTGCCCCCTTAGTCTGCTGTACTAGAGTCTAAGTCTGAGAGCTTTCGTTTGTTACTCACGAGTGCGCGCGCCAGAGTTTTCTCCAGAAAGAATTTGGAATGAAGCAATGACTGATTAGGAATGAAGGATGAGCATCCAACTGAGACCCCTCCCACCTCTAGCCTCACCTCAGCTCTGTGAGGCTTGTTACTCAGAAAAAAAGTCAACCAGAAAATTCCTAGCATTATCCAGTCTGGCAGAATTTCCTAGGTGAGCCCTACCGGACACCAGACAACCAAAAACCCGGACGTTGTCCATTTTTTTGTAAAAACTGGACCATACCAAAACAACCATGCTGCGAACGCAGTCATGCAGTCTGAATCAGCAAGAAAAATAGCTACGTGGAGTTACGGCTGCCCAAAATCGGGTAGCAATTGCAATGCTCCTAAGAGCTATCTACGTTTACTAGTGACGTGACAGCTAAGAGTTGCTGCCAATGGAGCTGGTTGTGTGAGGGTTTAGTGTTGGAAGCACGAGGAGGAGGAGAAACACACACTTGGCTTCACTGCAACACATCTACTCCACCAAACAACTCCCGTTAGCATTAGCGTCCATCTTGTCAGTCGTCTACACTAGCATGTACACCAGTCGAGAGGTCATAGTAGTAGTCAATGAAGCAGTGCACGGACAAAACAATAGCGGTCTCCTAGAGGACTAGCAAAGACCATTAAGTGCCTGAGTCTTGACCACTGAGAAAAATGTATCAACCATGCATGGGTGAACGAGGCAGCCAGAATGCACCATATGTGTAAAAAAAGGCGTGATGTAGCTGCTTGAGAACCATGAGTACAAACGGGGGCATTCTCACTACACAAGACGATAGGAAAATGAAGAATGGTAGGCATTCATTCTGTTGGGCTTTGCCACTTGCGTGAGAGTGACCGAGGTTGGGGTGTGTGAATATGGATTATTGAGCATCTTGTTACGCACATGTGTCCGTTCTGCACGTGTATGCTCAAGAGTACAATCGGTTCATGGGGAGGTTTTCTGATGTGAGCCATCTAATTTGGTTGTACAACTTATTGTGACCACTTGGCCACTTGTGCACATTCCTCATGCGGACACAGCTGGCGTAGGAGCATTGGCTGGTCTGGACTCCACACAACAACAATTGCCAAAAGTTTCCCACAACATCCCAAGGTCTTTCTGTTGTTTTTCACACATCTCTCATTGTGCTCTGTTGTGTCCTCCCGGCTTGTGTACATCAGCATGCAGATGACTGACGGCGAGATGCGACGCTCCTGGAGTGTCATCTGGTGGAGCTGATACACGCTAAGGTTTGCAAGAAGTTTTCAGGAGCCTCTTCCCTCAGACGCATGACGTGCTCAGTTCCATTGGCAAGCCTCCTCAGCAATCATGCCGCTGGCGGTCAATGCCACGGTAGATGTTGTCTGCTTGGGTCTTGTGCCAGATCTTTCTGCACGGTTGCAATTGCACCGCCATGTTCTACTTAGGGGCTGATTTTTGGGTTGTTCAGGCACTGCTGTAACCAGGAACTAGCCTAGATGCTGCCTGGGTTTAGGTAGCCGTAACTCCTTCTTGCTATACTTTTTAGATGATTCTGACCGTACGACTGCGTTCGTAGCATGAGTGTTTTGGTGTGGTCCAGTTGTAAGGGAAAACGGACGATGCCCAGGTTTCGGGCTGTCGGCTGTTTGGCAGGGCTCACCGAGAAAACCATACATGCCAGAAAATAGGTCATTTTTGTGATTAGCTGGTGAGTTCAGTAACAAGCTCTACAGAGATGAGGGGGAGCTAGTTGTTGGAGGGGTCTCTTATTGTTGTTCATTCTCATTTGCTAATAAGTTATTTCGAGCTTTGTCTGCCTTTCTGGCGCTAACTCCTTAGCGCGCAGTTTTCTCTCTCAGACTCAGAGCTGCGGAAGGGGGTAGCAGTGCAAAGCAACGAGTGTGAGGCAATTCCTACTCAAGCTATGCCGCAGCCTGAACATGCCATACTAGTCTAGGCTTTCTAGCTTGGTATCAGATCCAAAGCACAGCAGAAGCAGCAGAGGTGAGCACAAGCAAGGCGTACGGGTCCCAATGAACGTTGGAGGACCCAAAAATGCGCCCATACAAGGGAAACTCTTCTGGATTTCTGCCGGCAGAGAAAGCCCAGCTGGGTGGTGTCGCCAAAATGCTCCCGACACAAGGGAAATGCTGCCAAATTGTTTTCAGCAGCACTGACCCTGCAATGACGGTAGCGTTGGCGGACTGGCAGCGTGATGGGCGATGTCGCGACGGCACCAATACATGCGTCGACGATGCCACAGATGAGGAAACCATCCCGTCTGTCCCCCTCTTCCCTCTGGTGCATCAGCAGCANATGCGCCCATACAAGGGAAACTCTTCTGGATTTCTGCCGGCAGAGAAAGCCCAGCTGGGTGGTGTCGCCAAAATGCTCCCGACACAAGGGAAATGCTGCCAAATTGTTTTCAGCAGCACTGACCCTGCAATGACGGTAGCGTTGGCGGACTGGCAGCGTGATGGGCGATGTCGCGACGGCACCAATACATGCGTCGACGATGCCACAGATGAGGAAACCGTCCCGTCTGTCCCCCTCTTCCCTCTGCTACATCAGCAGCACAATAGTAGCAGCAGTAATAGCAGTTTTGCATTGCAAATCTGAGCAGATCTGCACTGCAATTCTCTGGCCACTGTCGTAGCAGTAGCAACAGCAGGAGCAGGTGCGCAACAGTAGCCGCAATAGCAGCCACTGTAGCATAGCCATAGTTACACAACACCACAGCATCAGCCAAAGCAACATCCACAGCAGTACTCGCAGTAACAGCCGCAACCGCGAAAGAGCAGCACCAGCAGCAACAGTCGTATAGTCGCGTAACGGCAGCCGCGCCAGCAACTGCGGCTACGCAGCTGCACAGCTACATAACCGCGCAACAGTAACAACGACATCAGTTCTGTAGCCGTGCAGCAGCAGTAGCCACGCCGGCAGTTGAAGCTGCACAGGTCCACAGCTGCGCAGTAGCATCAACATCTGCACAGCCACGTAGAATTAGCAGTCGTGCCAGTAGTCATGGCTGCGCAACAGTCGTAGTAGCAACTGTAGTAGAAGTAGCAGGAGCAACAGCAATAGAAAAAGTTTTTATAGTAGATACAATAGCAGTTGCCGCCGTAGCAGTAGCAGTAGGCGCCACTACAGCAACCACTTAACTAGCCACAACTGCAGCAATAGAAGAAATAGTGACAACAATAGCAACCGTTGTTGACTTCAGCCGTCTTTGGCTGAGGTCACATGTGACATCACTACTGACGTCAATATTGACATGAACAACCCATAGAAAAACACAAAACAAAGGGGAGAACAAAAGGAGCATGCAATAGGCTCACCATGGCTGAAATCCCCAACTGGGCAGGGTCCTCTTCTGCTGGAGGACCCCCTACTCAACCTTTTATCCAAAAGCTACAGCAGTTGCGGCAATTGTAGCAACAATAACAGCCTCTACAGTAGTAGTCACTGCAACAGTAGTCGCTATAGTAGTAGCAGTAGCAGCCACAACAACAACAACCACTACAGTAGTAGTGTCAGCAGTAGTGATTGCAGCAGCATGTGCAGCAGTAGCAACAATAGCAGCACTAGTAGCAGCAATTGCAGTAGCAGCCATAAAAGCAATAGCAGCAGCAACACCTGTAGTAGCAACCGTAGCATCAGCAGCAACATCAGCAGCAGATGCAACAATAGTAGATGCCACCGCACCAGGAGCAACAGCAACATTAACAAACACCATTGTAGCAGCCCGCTATTATCATTCATTGTAGTAGCAGCGCGCTCCCGGACCTGCTGGCTGCCATTCGCCAGCAACGCGTCGCGCTCACACCAACGCTTGCTGTGTTGCAATTGCCCACACCGCATAGCCATAGTAACACTTGGCCCCCCTTCCACCCTCCCGGCCATGCCAGTCCTATTGTTGCTGACGCCAAACGATATGTGACACAGCAACACACCGAGCACCAGCAGCAGACTGCAGCGTTGGTCCTTGGCCCCACCCTGGGTGCTGGCCGCAGGCCCAAGGACTTTAAGTCCCCGCCACCACCGCTCCCAGCCGGCGACCAGTTCCGAAGCTGGGAGCTCAGCTTCCAGATCTGGGCTCAGGGTAAGGGCCTTTGACCGTACTACATCCTCCCGTACGAGCCCGACCATGTCAACCAGCTGTATGATGCCGGTCGCGCTGTGCGTGCTCTCATCTTGGTCGCCTCTTCATCAGCGCGTCTCGTCCTCGAATCCTTCCTCAACGACTTCACCATGGGGAGAACTTGGACCCCACGGCTGCATAGCACATCTTGATGTGTCCACATTGCCTTTCTAGCGAAGCCAAAACCAGCCACATGCTCCGGGAGTTTGAATCCCTCCACATGAGGGCGACGGAGTCAGTCACCACCTACTGGCAGCGGGCGGAGGACATCCTCTGACGCCTTGGCGACGCCAATCCACCCCCTTTGGCGGCGATTCTCACCATCAAGCGCTGTGCCACCGACTTGTTTGGCGACGTCTTTGTCCTTTATAGTCAGGACGTTCTTGCTATGATGGTGGCCCAAGTCACCCTCATGCC
>SZWC01001812.1:26453-39203 GCA_023375785.1 Penium margaritaceum | reverse complement strand
CAACCCTCACAATGCTGATGGTGCCGTCATGCAACAACAAACACACATAGTGATACTCAACATTGATGTGTTTTGTGCGAGTGTGATGCATGCGGTCATTGTCAGCAATGGCCATGACAATTTCATTGTCCCAGTAGAACGTGATGGGCGGGACTGACTGACGCAACTCGGATAACAGGCGGCACAACCACACGCTCTCACAAGCGCCAGAACTGAGTGCCACATACTTAGCCTCAGCAGTGCTCCACGTAATGCAGCCTTGCTTGCCACTGCGCCAGGATACACAGTTCTGCCAACAAAGAAGATACGGCCACTACGACTGTGATCAGCCAGACTGCCGGCCTAGTCACTACCGGTGTATCCTGTTGCCACAACGGACAGCTGTCGAGGGAACATGAGGCCTGGCCGTGGGGTAGAGACAACATAGCGTAGTACTCGGATCACGGTCTCAAAGTGGAGGTGACGCGGCTCCTGAGAGAACTGTGTGAGGAGGTTGACGGTGAACAAAATGTCTGGATGCGTTGTTGCCGCGAGGAACATCAATAACCCGATGACGCGTAAACACGTGATCACATTTACGGGCTCCCCCACCACGGCTAGATTAGAGCTCTTGAGCATCGTCTGACCATCGGGTGACATGGGCGAGGATGCTCTTGGCACAAGGGGCAGGTCCTCAGTAAAGCTCCCGGACAAGGTGTGGACCTAGGCGGCCTGATGGATATGCAGGTGGCCCATAGAGTGATCATGCTCAAGCTCGAAGCCAAGAAATACTCATGCTGGCCCGAGGTCCTTCATCTAGCAGGCAGCATGTAGCAGGTCCTTCACCCGCTTGATGGCAGCTACATCTGGCGATGCGATGAGCACGTCATCGACATAGACTAGGACAGGGACGAGGGTCTGGCCTCGCGGACTGATGAACAACGCGAGGTCGGCGGAGTTGCGAAGGAGGCTGCTACTGAGAAGCGTATGACTTATCTCCTGGTTCCAACAGCACGGTGACTGGTCCAAGCCATAGAGGGCCTTTCGCAGCTTCCAAACCTTGCCAGAGCCATTGTCCAAGTCTGGTGGCTACACCATGCAGAGCTCCTAGCCCTCTAGTAAAGCATGGAGAAAAGCGTTGCTCACATCCATCTGATGCAGTTCCCACTTGTGCTGGACAACCTGGCTCAACAACACTTGGCTGGTGGAGAACCGACCGACCAGGGTGAAGATCTAGTCATAGTCAATCCCAGGGACCTAAGCATACCCCTTGGCTGTGAGACCTGTCTTGTACTTGTCCAGGGACCGGTCAGGCTTCCACTTTCACCGGAGAACCCACTTGGCACCGATGGTCTTACGTCCCTGGGAGAGGTCGACGAGCTCATAGACATGATGTTGCCCAATGGCGACAAGCTCATCGTCGCATGTAGCCTCCTAGTGAGCGGCCTTGGGAGATGCTAGAGCCTCACGAAGGGCGGCTGGTGTTAGAGTGATGCTCCTCACCATGGCAGGAGTGACTCCAAAAAAGAATATGAAAAAGACAAGCCCAAGTGGCTTAGTGGTTAATGATGTCTACCTCTAGAGGCAGGGGCCCGTGTTCAAGTCCCACAAGATGAATTTCTGCCCTGCCTCAAGGGAGGTGGAAAATAGATGCCGGGAAGCTAGCTCAACCTCTAGAGTTCCTCCTTGACTTTCTAGAAGGCTAGGTGAGGGTCCAGGAAGGTGGCACACCTTCTAGAAGAGGTGACTTGTCCTATAAGGCATCTAGAGGTGTCTTGGTCTTCTGGATACCTTCCCTCCTACTAGAAGCGAGCTGAGGAATCTAGAAAGGGGCAGAAGCTTCTAGAGGAAGGAAGGGATACTTTCGTAGGTGGGAACAAGGACAACCTACCAAGGGCCACTCTAGAAGCCATAGAATCTGCTAGGAAGCTTCAAATTTGGCATGTTTTGATGTTCTAGAAAGCTTAGATCAGTGGTTATAAAATGCCACTGCTTGTGAGCCTTGAAAACGAGTTTATTCCTAGTCAATTGAGGCCAAAACTAGAACCACACTCTCTGACCAGTTTTCTGCCATCCTTAGATGCCTCCACACTGTCAGTCTCTCCAAAAACAGTTGGTGGTGTGAACCAGCCACTGCTAGGGACCCTCCAAGGTGCACAATCACCCTTAGGCCAAAAAAGGGTTATGTGCCCACGCCTTTTAAGAGGTGCCAAGCCAGCTTGTTTCCACGCTTCCTAGATCAAGCCATGGCCGCCAACGAGCAAGAGAGCAGCCGCACTGTTATGAAGTTTGATGGGACAGGTTTTTCCTTGTGGAGGTCGCAGTTTGAGGTCTTCCTCAATGACAAGGGACTTCTTGAGCTGGTGAAGGGTGATGGGATTGCTCCGACGGAGACTACAACGGCTGAGGTGAAGGAGGCATACAAGAAGCGCAACAAAAAGGTGTTGGTGCTCCTTGTGTCTGCGTTATGCCCACCACAACTTGGGCACATGCAAGGATGCACCCTGGCCGCATATGCATGGTTAAAACTCTGTTCCATCTACTAGTCGAACAACCTCGCCAATCAGCTCTTCACCTTCAAACGACTCGTCACCCTCCGAGGTAACGAAGTTGACAACATCATTGAGATCATGCACCAGATTGAGTCACTCGCAGTGGAGTGCGTGGCCACTGGTTGGGAGGTCGACTCTCAATTGCAAGCTATGATCCTCTTTCAAGCCTTGCCGGACAGTTGGAGTCCCATGATCATAGTCCTTGGTGGTTGGCCTTCTGATGAGCTGAAGCATCTGAAGGTTGCTGAGTACGTGCGCAATGAGTGGATGCGACGAGGTGGTCGAGAGAGTGCAGCGGCATCAAGTTCTTCTTACACAGTTCATCCTCATAGTGTAGGCCAAGGCAACAAGTGGAAGGGTGCCAAATAGGGAACCAAGAAGGATGACAAGAAGGGAGAGTGCTTCAACTGCGGCAAGGAAGGCTACTATGCATGCAACTGCCCCAAGAAGAATCCAGACCAGTTGCAGCGGGGCGGGAAGAAAGACGACAAAGCCCTCATGGCGTACAACTCCACCGACTTGAAGGATCCGGGAGTTGCTGTCATTGACTCCGGATCAGGCTGCCACACCCAATGCAATATGGCGGCATTTTTCACCTACAACGCCTAGGAGAGACGCATGACGGTGGCCAATGGCAAAACAGAGGTAGAGGCCGACGAGGATAACATCCGTATTGAGTCAATTATAGATGGCAAACCTGTCACGAGCACAATCTACGATGTGCTCCACATGCCCAACTCTGGGGTAAACCTGCTCTCCGTTAGCCGCCTTACCGACAAGGGACTTGAGGTGCTCTTCACAAAGGAGGCCATCATTCGCAAGGAAGGCAAAGGCAAGATGATTGCACAAGCCAAGAGGGAGGACGACTTGTACGTGCTACGCGCAAAGATCCTCGGCAGCCGGGCGGGGTCCAACGTCTCCAATCTTGCAACAAAGGATGAAGGAGACCTGGACCTGTGGCATCGCCAAATTTGTCACATTTCTCCATCGACGATGAAGGAGATGGCAAAGAGGGAGTTGGTGCGGGGTCTCCAAATTAATGAACTTGATGGAACCAAGGAGACCGTGTGTGAGCCATACGTCATTGGCAAATCAACGCGGCAGCCGTTTGTGGCAAAGGGGATGCATGCATCAACAAAGTTGGCAATCGTACACACATATGTGTGTGGACCACTTGAGAGCTCCATCGACGGAGCTTGCTACTTACTCACCTTCATCGACGACCACAGCCACAAACTGTACCAATATCTCAAGAAGCAGAAGAGTGAAGTTCTTGTATGCATGCAAGATTTTGTGGCAGATGTAGAGCCAGAGACAGAGTTGAAGGTGATGGCGTTCCAGAGTGACAACAGTGGTGAATATACGGGCTGCCTTGGGTGGATGAAGAGCAAGAGGATTCAGTGGCAAAAAACAACTCCACACTCCCCGCAACATAATGGTGTCGTAGAGAGAGTGAATCGCACAATCCTTAACATGGTGCAATCCATGTTGAGCGACGCCGGCCTTACACAACGGTATTGGGCAGAGGCAGCAAGGACAGTAGCGTACATCATGAATCTCATGCCGACCAAGCTATTGAAAGACAAGGAGAGCAAGGTGTGGAAGACGCCACAAGAAGTGTGGAGCCGAAAGAAGCCGGCTGTGGATCACCTCCGCACGTTTGGTTGCATTGCACATGCGGTGGTGCAGCACATGAAGGTCGGAGCAAGCTGGACCCACAAACCCGCCGGTGTATGTTCCTTGGGTATGAGAGCGGAAGCAAGACGTACCGGCTCTTTGACCCAAGGATGCAGCAAATTGTGTGGAGTCGCGACGTCACGTTCGACGAGAAAAGCCGTTGGACAGACAAGGAGACAGGTCTCTCCAAGAGGGGGGAGTGGCTACCGCTCCTTGAGGGGGGGATGCCGGATGACGTGAATGAGGGTGACGTCCTCCCATCACCACCAGCCGGAGAGGATCGCCCAAGGGATGGGCGAGTGGCTGAATTTTGTCCAACCAATTCGGATGAGGAATCGGAAGCACCGGAGATGGACATGGAGGTGGAGAGTCGACCGATGTCTTCAAGGTCTCCGAGAGAGGGGGAGCAGGCGCTTGGATATGATGGCGCCAAAAGGGGACATCAACAATAAAAACTGCCTCAACAGCCCCACACGAGTAGCCATGTGCGAAGAAGGACAAAGAGGTACGATGCCGACAAGGACGTTTGGACCGTGTTTGCACAATTCTACTTCATGCAAGAGGAACCTGACGGAGGCACTGCACCTGAAGGATGGGGCTGAGTGGGAGGGAACAATTAAACATGAGCTCGCCTCCCATGAGGAGAAAGGCTCTTCACTTACAGGTTGAGCATGGACAACTGCTATGGGTGATGCGCAACGAGGAGATTGTTGGAGTGATGCTCCTCACCATGGCAGGAGTGACTAAAAAAAGGAACACCAAAAAGACAAGCCCAAGTGGCTTAGTGGTGAATGATGTCCACCTGTAGAGGCAGGGGCCCGTGTTCAAGTCCCACAAGATGAATATCTGCCCTGCCTCAAGGGAGGTGGAAAATAGATGTCGGGAAGCTAGCTCAACCTCTAGAGTTCCTCCTTGAGTTTCTAGAAGGCTAGGTGTGGGTCTAGGAAGGTGGCACACCTTCTAGAAGAGGTGACTTGTCCTACAAGGCATCTAGAGGTGTCTTGGTCTTTTGGATACCTTCCCTCCTACTAGAAGCAAGATGAGGAATCTAGGAATGGGCAGAAGCTTCTAGAGGAAGAAAGGGATGCCTTCCTAGGTGGGAAAAAGGACAGCCTACCAAGGGCCACTCTAGAAGCCATAGAATCTGCTAGGAAGCTTCAAATTTGGCATGTTTTGATGTTCTGGAAAGCCTAGATCAGTGGCCATAAAATGCCACTGCTTGTGAGCCTTGAAAAAGAGTTTATTCCCATTCGATTGAGGCCAAAGCTATTGCCACACTCTGACCAGTATACTGCCATCCTTGGAACCAGTCGCCTCCACACTTTCAGTCTCTCCAAAAACAGTTGGTGGTGTGAACCAGCCACTACTAGGGACCCTCCAGGGTGCACACTCACCCTGAGGCCAACAGCTGGGTCCTCTAGGCACTTTGTGGGACGGAAAGTGAGGACATGCGTGCCCCGCACCCCTGGTGGCATCCGCGTGAGCGTGGGTGCAACGATGTACCGGTGCTCCAAATGGAGCAAGGCATAGCCAAAAGCTTACCGTGGATGTAGTTCAGTGATGAGTGACAGTGTGGCCAAGCCAAGTGCTTTGGTGCCGGGGTCCCCACTAATGACTGTGGAAGTGGGTCTGACATGAGGTAAGGAGCCTTGTGGAATGACAAGGGATCGTGGCACGAGAGGACGTAAGGAGTCGGCTTGAGTACTCACTATCACCCTGGTTCCAAGGTTCGCGCCCAGACCACGTGTGTAGCGCGCCGAATGGGGCAGCCAGCCATGATGGGCTTGCGCACATGGACGGGGCAGCCGGCCGTGAGGGGCAAGCGGACACAGGCAAGGCAACCTTTCCTGAGGGGTTGGTGGACACGGACGGGGTAGTCGAAACTAAGGGGTTGGCGGACACGGACGGGGCGGCCGGACGTGAGGGGCTGGCGGACACGTACGGGGCAGGCGGCCTTGAAGGGCTGACAGGCACAGACAAGGGAGCCGGCTTTGAGGGGCTGTTGGAAACAGATGGGACAGCCAGCCCAGAGTGGTTGGCAGACATGGACGGGGCAGTCGGATCCGAGGGTCTCTCGGACACAGATGGGGCACCCGAGCCTGAGGGGCTGGCGGACATGGACAGGGCAACCGGCCCTGAGGGGCTGGCGGACACGGACGCTACAGTTGGCCCTGACCGGCTGGCGTACAGAGAGGGGCAACCGGCCCTGATGGGCTGGCGGACATGGAAGGGGCAGCCTGCGCACACGATGGGACGCCTGGATGCGGCTGGATAGAGGATAGACCCACCACTCCCCCACGCGAGGGGAGGAACATCAACGCGCTGGAGCGAATGAGGTTGCGGGAAAACACGTCCTCAAGGAAGAGTGCGTTGTGGGACTCGATGATGCAATGCCGGGTGAGATCCAAGAAACACCATGCCGTTGAGTGATTCAAGACGCCAAGGAAGGTGTACGGACAGCCGCAAGGCTTGAGCTTGTCACCCTGGTGTGGAGGAGGCAACCACACGATGGTCACGCAGCCCTAGACGAGGGACAGACGGAGGTTGATTCGCTCTCCACACCTGTGCTGGTATGGTATGGACTGACTGGGAATGGGTCTATGGGGAATCCTCTTCCAGGCCCACGTCATGTAGGTCATGGCCTCAAAGTAGAAGCCGTCAGAGATACCGGGTTCAACCCGCATGGTGCGGACAACGTCGGCCATGGTGCGGTTCTATCGCTCAGAAATGCCGCTCTGTGCAGGCGTATAAGGCGCCAACGTCTCATGATGGACACCACGAGAGGTGAGGAAGAGTGTGGTCTCCCCTAGAGACTCACCCCCGTGATCAGAATGGAAGCGACAGAGGCGACGAACACACTCACGTTCAGTACGGACAAGCCAGTCCCAAATGGTGGGAGCAACGTCGCTCTTCTGCCGAAGGCAGAAGACCCAACGATATCGAGAGTAGTCGTCCGTAAGGGTCAAGACATAACGACCGTGCTCGCCGAATGACTCTATCAAGAGTCGACCCATGATGTCAGAGTGAACCAAGGCGAGCGGGGCGGTCGCTCAAGAGACAGAGAGGGAGTAGGTGGAATGATGCATCTTCCCTTGAGTGTAATCAATGCACTCGGTGGGACATGTCAGAGGAAAGGAGGCTGGGTCAAGGCTCGTGGATGGGTGCGTATGAAGCATGCTGGCAACAGCGGCATAGTGGACGTTACAGAGGCGGTGATGCAGGAGACGCGTGTACTGCGGAGACAGTGTGCTAGTAACGAACACGTGGCCAGTGTTGGCCGATGAGGAGAGAACAGGTGTGGTACATGCCACAAGTTGCCACGGGCGGTGGCATGCAAAACAACACAACCTGATGGACGCAACGACATCGCCCACACCACGCGAGTGCAGAACGTCCGTGCTCATGCGATCAAGGGCAGTGGCAGGCAAGAGGCTGAGCTCAAGGCCAAGGACAAAGAGGACAGCGGTCACAAAGACATCACCAGCAGGCCCACGGAAACGAACGATGCCGACACCACGAACGGGTAACACCTAACCAGAACCCGTTCAAATCCCAGTTACATCGGTCATGGGACCAAGGACACTGAGGGCCTTACGCAAGGCCGTCATGTGATGCGTGGCCCCGCAGTCGATGATCCAGGTCACTGTCAGATCCTGGACCATTGTGGCCAGGTCGCTGACAGTCATATGGTAATGGGTGAGCGACACTGATGCGGTGGACGGAGTTGCAGACCGGGACNAAGACATCACCAGCAGGCCCACGGAAACGAACGACGCCGACACCACGAACGGGTAACACCTAACCAGAACCCGTTCAAATCCCAGTTACATCGGTCATGGGACCAAGGACACTGAGGGCCTTACGCAAGGCCGTCATGTGATGCGTGGCCCCGCAGTCGATGATCCAGGTCACTGTCAGATCTTGGACCATTGTGGCCAGGTCGCTGACAGTCATATGGTAATGGGTGAGCGACGCTGATGCGGTGGACGGAGGTGCAGACCGGGACAACCAGTCATCCTGCCATGCGACGTCATCACGAAGAGGAACGGGTGGGAAAGGCACAACAGCCTATGGTGTGGACAAAGATATAGGACACGGCCGCAGCACAGACTCTGTCATGCAGGGTAGGGAGGAGCTAGCGATTTAACAACTCGCACTTCCCTGGGGAGGAAGGCGAGGAAGGATGAGCTGAAGTGCAATGAATTGCTCCTATTGACGCTTTCTTGTTGAGGGTTTGAAGGAGTAGACCATCTGCGGTGTAATGGCACAGGAGTCCCAAGAGGAGGAAGGCGTCGGTGACTGAGGAGCGGGTGCGGACGGGTATGGAAGATACTGCGCTGGAGCCCTCGCGAGCAGCATAGCTACAACAGGAGCAGCGACGGTCACGGTAGTGGTGGCAAGATGAAGCTCGCACTGGTGACACATGGCGGCGATGATGCGACCCTCGTCAGTCGGGAGTGGACACGTGAACCACCCATGTCCTGGCTAGCCACAATTGTGACAAACAAGGCTGGCGCTACCAGATCCGCTAGATAACTTCTGAGGGTCCTTGCCCTTCTCGTCCCCACGCTTCTTCTTGCCAGACAAGGTGGCGCTGGAAGACGTTGCTGCTACTGGGACGGCAATAGCCACGGAGGCGACGGATGGAGAGGCGAGGGACTTTGTGCAATGGATGTGTGACTCCTGACGAGCCTCTTCGATGCGGAGGAAGAGTTCGTATGCCCAGGGCATGAGGGTACCCTGGGCAGCCATCACGGTGAGGACCACCTGGGAGTATTGGACGAAGACATCGGAGAAGGGGTCGGTGGCGTTGCGCTTGATGGTCTAGAGCACGAAGAGAGGGGGTGGCGCGGCGTCTCCAAGGCAGCGCAGGATGTCCTCTACACGCTACGAGTAGGAGGTGACCGTCTCGGGCTCCCCCATGCAGAGGGAGTTGAACTTTCAAATTAGGAAGCTGGTCCCGGGGTCACTGGACAGGCGATGAGGGTACGTGAGTTCGTGCCACGCCGCTGCTGGGTCAAGGAGAGCACCAATGGTGAGGTTGCTGAGGAAGGCCTCGAGGGCGAGACGTGCAGATGGAGGGGCTATAGGGATGAGGGCACGCACGGCGCGGCCAACGTCATATACCTGGACGGCCTAGGTGGAGTCAAAAGGTAGGACATAGTAGGGCCACAAGCCCTCGCCCTGTGCCTAGATCCGAAAGCTGAGCTCCCAGCTCCAAAACTGGTCACCAGCCAGAAGCGGCGGCGGTGGGGTTGTGAAGTCCTTTGGCCTGCGGCAGACACCCAGATTGGGGCCTAGGAATGACGTCACCGTCTGCTATTGGCGTTGGGTGTGTTGCTGTTCCACCCGTGTACGCTTGCGTACACGGGTGGAACAAAATGCTCTTGCTGACATTGCTGCTATTGCTACGATGGCTGTTGCTATTGCTGCTTCGGCGACTACTGATGCTACTGTTGTGGCTGCCGTTGCGATAGCGGTGTCAGCAGCTGCAATGACGATAGCTGCTGTGTCAGCGCTACGAGTTGCTAGCGCAAAGTGGCAAGCGGATTTGTCGAGCCAACATGACCTACGACAGAGCCTGTGGGGTGTTGGTGCTACTGCTGCTACTCCTGTTGCTCTTATGGCTGTTGCTGCTGTTGTTGTTGTTGTTGGTGCTGCTACTGCTACGTGCTACGGCTGTTGGTGTTGCTGCTCCCGCTTTTGGGACTGCTGCAGCTGTTGCTGCTGCCAACCCTGTTGCTGTTGCTGCGGCGATAGCTGCTGCTACTGCTGGAACTGCTCTGGTTGTTGTAGGAAGGGGGGTCCTCCAACAGAGGATGACCCCTCTATGTTCTCTGTCATGGTGTCCTTTGTTTCCCCTCCTTGTTCCCTTTTTTCTTGTGCTGCGGATGTCAGCAATGACGTCAGCAGTCACGTAAGACTCAAGTGGCTAACGGCAATAGCTGTTGATGCGTAATCTACAGGGTTGCTGGTGTAATCTTTTTGTTGCTGAAGTTAGCAGTGATGTCAGCTGATGATGGCTGACATCAATAGTGGTTGTTGTTGGAGCCGCTGCTATGTCAGTTGTAGGGCAACTAATGCTAATACTGTAGCTGCTGTTGCTGATGCTGTTGGTCTGTTGTTGGAGCTGTTGCTGCTATAGCTGTTGTTGAAGTAGCAGCTGCTGCTACTGCTACAGTTGCTGCTGCTGCTGTTGTTGCTACTACTGCTACCGCTGAGCTACTACGTGCTGCTGCGGCTGTTGTGGCTGTTGCAGCGACTGTGGTCGTGGCTACAACCGCTATAGGTCCACCTGTGAGGTGGGGTAGCTTTTATTATGTTTCCATTTTCTTCTTTCTCTTTTTCTTCTTCGTTCATCATTGCAAGCTCGCTACTTTCTGTGATCTCTGAGCTCCTCGCAGTGAGCTTGCTGATCGTAGCTCGTTCCTTGCTGCGAGCAGCTGCTACTGCTGCTGGCTGCTGGTGCTACTGCAGCTGTGAGCTGTTGCTGCGGCTGTGAGCTACTACTATGGATGTGAGCTGCTGTTGCTTGTTGCTACTGCTGCTTCTTGTTATGGGCTGTTGCTGCTGCGAGCTGACGCAAGCTGTTGCTACTGCCGATTGTTGTTGTTGCGCACAACTGCTGCTGGCTACTGCTGCCACTGCTCGCTGCTGCTGTAAGCTGTTGTTGTTGCTGCATGGTGCTACTGTTGCTTGCTACTACTGCTAGTCACTACACCCGGTCGACATCGCCATGTACTTCGTCGCCAGCAAGTGCCTGACGCGGCCTGCTGCTCACCTCCTTGCGTCACACGTGGGGGTCAGTACTACCACAAAAAATCTGGCAGTATTTCCCCTAGCTCAATAGCCATGGGAAAACATCTGACGTCGCCACCAGGCGGCATAATGCTGCCAGGAAAAATCCGGTAGCATTTCCCCTGCACTGGTGCGTATGGGGGTCCGCCGGCTTAGTCAAGAACTTGTACGCCGGTTGTCTGTTGCTGTTGTTGCGCTCTGGCACTGATACCAAGCTGGAAACTGTTGTAAAGTGCAGTTGCGTTGTTGATGCAGTGTGCGGGCTTCCACGCTCGTTGCTTAGCCTACTACCCCCTCAGTCTGCCGCTCTAAAGTCTGAGTGCTCTGGTTTTGTTACTATGAGATGCGCGCGACGGTGTTAGCGTCAGAAAGCAGCTGAAATCTGGAAGTAACTCATTAAGAAAAAAAGAACGAGCAACAATGGGAGAACCCTTCAAATTCTAGCCCCCCCACCCCCCCAAGCTTTATAGAGCTTGTTTCTCAGTTTCTAAGCCAATAAGAAAATATACCTATTTTCTGGCAAGTAGGGTTTTCTCCGTGAGCCTTGCCAGACGGTCGAGAGCCCAAACCCGGGCGTTGTCCATTTTGCCTGAACACTGGACCATACCATAACACACACGGTGCAAACGCAGTCGTGCGGTGAGAATCAACTAGAAAGAATTGCAGTGAGGAGTTATTGCTGCCTAGACCCAGGCAGCGTCTACGCTAATCCCGGTACCAACAGTGCCAGAAAATCATGAAACTTGGACCATAGGCATGACATAGGGTTGTGTATGCAACAATGCTGTCAAACACGTTGCTGGGCATGTGGAGACAGCATATGCAGCGACAGTTCCTGCCGCCGGCACGACTGCTGAGGAGGTCTGTCGATGGAGCTGAGCACGTTGGAGGGAGGAGGCTCCAGCAAACTACGTATAGGTCTCAGCGTGCGTTAGCTCCACCGGACGACACTCCGTAAGCGGCGCGTCTCGCTGTCAATTATCCGCATGTCGATGTACACAAGCCGGGAGGACACAATAGAGTACAAGTGAGAGATGTGAGACAAAAACCAACAGTAGCCATGTCAACTACAAGAAGGCTAGGAAGCCTCTTAGCACTTTCTCACTTCTTAGGGGCTAAGTTTGGACGCAACAGGCCAAGTGCGTCAAGCAGGAAAAATCTTGCACACAATTTGCGAAATGTTATCGTTTGTGCCGCTCCATCGCCTATACCGATGTGTGCATGTGTAATAGTAACGCTACGATTATAGACCAACATCATCAAGCACTCTCAACTCACGCCATAATGCTTACTCTCTTCTTCATGTTGGGTCTCAAACCAAGATTTGCATAAAGGTCCATGAACGGCTATCCCCACACCTACAAGTAGAAACCAATGACAAGCTCCTGCCAATCAATATGCATTACTCTTGCTCCTTGCAATTAGGGAGGAGTCAACCAAGGTTGGAGTACATTTTTATCAACACAATCGTCAACACATTTGGCATTCTCCTTGAATTGCCTCAAAAGTGCATACATGAATGCATAGTCTGGATTCTCTCTGTGCTGACAGCATCACACACTGCTAACTCACATCGCCTTTGTTCGAGACTGACTTCAACACTTCTAAAGCACCCAACACAATGGTTCATACGAGAATCAGTCCTCTGCATGCTGCCCACAGGCACATGTACGTCAGGGCACTCTCTCTCGACCCCATAGGCTCAAGCTCTCTCTCTCTCTCTCTCTCTCTCTCTCTCTCTCTG
>SZWC01001811.1:234543-256398 GCA_023375785.1 Penium margaritaceum | reverse complement strand
GTTCTCACTTGAGGTGCTTCCCTTCCCCACACTTTCTTCCCCTCACTCTCCTCCGCCCCCAATCCGGCCACCGTCTATTCCCCCCTCAGCTTGTCACCTGCTGACTTGTGTGGCAATGAAGTTGACTGTGACCCTACCCCATCAGCTTGGCCACCCTGTCTTCCACAAGCTTCACCATGGAAGGCTGCAAGGGACAGATGTAGTTCTCTAGCCTGCTGGCCCCATGCGCATCCGCCTCAATTTCTCATTGCTGGGTTGCAAAACATGCGAAACGGACTAACCATCCCATTTGCCTCTCAAACCCTGTTTGTTTCACAGGCCTCACGTCCCCCCCCCCCTGTCCTCCCTCCATTGCTGGGCTCTGGGCCTTTCTAGCTCTTCCGCCAGTGTCAGCACGTGGCATTTAGACCTCTCTCCTCTGCATGTGGCTCGCAGGACCTGGAGGACGTTCTCAACGCCATCTTCACCATCAAGAGAGAGATGGCTGCAGCCACGCTGCAACCTGTTGCCTAGAGAGAAGGGAGACGTGTAATAAGCTTGAATATTGCATGTTTGTTGTCGGTTGTGTCTGGCACTGCTGCTATTGACTGCTGTGTTGTCACTGTACAAACAATTCAGCTCTAAGAAATTCAGTGATGTGAGTTGAAAGTGTCAAAGCTCGGTAAGGGGGCTTCATGTTTCTGAGATGGGGTTTGTGCTTGTGCGGCAGCTCTCGCGGAGTAGGCCCTGATCAAAATCTCAACATTGGTGTAACAGACTTGCAAATGCAGGGGTGCAAAACCTTCATTGACATTTTCACCCCATGTGTAAGGGTCATGAGTTATCCTGAGGTGTCATGAGCTGTGCCTGTTATGAGCTTAATCTCCTCTTGGTGATCCACATGTAATAGTCAAAGTCTGCTGAATTTGGTCAAACATTGCCAAGCTTGTGAACAATGCTACCTAGCAAAAAACAAGCTGTCGCTTGTAAAATGATTGGTGTGTTCAAACAGCAGTTGAATTTCTATGCAAGTGGAATGTGTCCTGGCCATGGACCTTTAACAAAAGTGAATGAATTGTCCGCGGCTCTGACCATATCGTTTCAATTCTCACTCATTGATAAAACTCGCAACATCTTGCCAGCGGTACTGTTGGGATGGATGTAGTCTAGGACAGTGATCCTCAACACAACAAAAGTGGAACATCAGTCTATAGAAGCTCCACATCCAGCGAGGAAAGAGACATGTCAGATCAATCGACTGAGGCAGTCTTCTTCCTCTTGGTGGAATTCATGCGGATGAGAGGACACTCGTTCCAACTGACAGCAATTATCCATTGCCAGCAGCTGGATGCTGGATGTCTTTCACAAGACCTGGATCTTGGTCCCACAGTGCGCCTTCCTCTCCTCGACCAGTCAGCTATGTATGTTTTGCTGGACAGTCCCACCTTGCACACTGGACAAACTCTTGCCAGCTTGCCCTTCATAAGGCTGGAGCAAGTACCCAACACATCAAGGCTGCAGGCTGCTTTGTACCAGGCACGTCAGGTTGCAGCATGCAGGAAAGATTGTCAACACGAGCGCAGGCCTCAATGCTGCAGGAGTAAGCAGCACCTCTTTGATTGCTTCTCGGGGATAGCCCAATGGGGAAGCGTCCTCTCCTGTGATACTCTGCTCAGCTTTCTCTTCCCCTTCGACTGCCTTCAGCATTTGTCCATCACAGCAGCGTTGGTGCGCACACACTTGCTGCGCTTGGAGTCATCGACCTGCACTTGTGATCACCACATTCTGCTTTGCTCTCCAAGGAGCTCCTGGTGCCAAACAGCATGAGGCATGTAGCAGGATGCTCATGCTGTCTCTCGTTGCGTGTTTGCTATGGTAGAACACGGGAGGACTCCTGGCAGCTTTAACACATTGCAGTGTTGGACGGGCCTGAGAAATTCTCCTAGGTAATGGCCCTGCATTTTTTAAGTGCTTCCCCCCTCTGTCTGGCCAAATTGCCCCTGCTCCGCTTGATTCTGCTTCTCCTGCTCATCCTGCTCCTGCCGCAGCCGCTCTCTCTCCTCATTCCCTGCTCCTCTTTGGTCCTCCGTCCATTGCTTCCTTAGAGCAGCAACTTCTTCCCTCATCAAGTTTGTCAGACATGCGACTGACAGCCCTGCTGACAGAATAAGCATGCCAAACACTGGACCCCACCCTCCTCCAAAGTCGGCCACAACGCCCGTCAGGAAGGGACCTAGCGCTGCACCAAGTGACCCTGTGCCATCAATGATTCCGGCGACCGTGGAAAGGGCTTTTGCATTCCCTCGTAGGGACGGATGCTGACCTAGATCAGCGGAGACAGCACATGTGATGAGAGCGTAGGGTCCATTCACACAGAATCCTACAAGGATGAGCAGGAGGATGTTGACTGTCAGAGAGATGTGGCCAAGGAGGTAGTAGGCTGCAAGGGAGGGAAGAGCTGCTGCCATGAAAGCTGCTGAGACTGTGGCATGGGCTGCATTTAAGTAATCGGACAGAAGGCCAGCGAGAATACCGCCAGCCACGCCTCCGATGTCATAGACAGTAGATGTCACGCCAGCTAGTGCGTTGCTCACATACACACCGTTGATCTCTGCAGGACAAGCAACAAATTCATACGACATTAGCATCTACATGTGACTCCATGGCCCAATGGATAAGGCGCTCGTCTACGGAACCAGAGATTCTGGGTTCGATCCCCAGTGGAGTCGATTTTGATTCTCGAAGAACAAGATGCTACTACACAACTGACATGTGATCTCCTCACACGCTCCGCAAGAGTGTGTCCCTGCTCCCCTGTTTTCCATTAAGTTAGTAGCTTCAAGCTAGACTAAGGGTGAGGTCGGCGTGGCACGATCGACCGAGGTAGTGCAGATTGCCAGGCACGCGACAAATGTCGAGGGCCTGGATCCGAGGCTTTGATTCTGATTTTGATTCTAAGTTTGCGAGTTTCGTGATGGCGGGAGGCTTTCTGGCGAGGGTGTTTGCGATCGGACGCGAGCGTCGTAACCGCGCCATTTCCTTTTGGGAGGACTTGATGTAGAATCGAACGTTTGCCGCCGACTTTACCACTTTACCGCTGATTCTATGCTGACATGGCATGGCTCCCAACGTCTGGGAGGCCGATTTCTGAACGTCTGGAAAGAATCACTTCAGACGTTCAACGTCTGGACGTTGACGATGAATTTTCATTGGAATACTAGTTTTGTACAGTGTCGTTGCGAGGACTGCCCCCAATTCCACCTAAAATTGTTTACGGAGATTTCCAGGAAACTAGAACAGCTACTGCAACAGACCATGGTCGGCATGCGTGAAATGAGGACTTTTCGCCCTCGATTCCAGGGGGAACTTTGCGGGAGTGGGGCAGAAAAATCAAAGATATCGCGCCGATTTCAGCCGACTTGCTGAAGGCGCAAAATCAGACGGACACACTGATTTGAGCGGTGATTTTGGTTGGCGAAAGAATCAAAATCAAAATCAAAGACGTCGGATCCAGGCCGAGGTCGCGTAGATAAGAGGACAGTTTTTGTTAGTCGTTCTGCGCCAAACACACCCTAAAGCCCGGAGGCGCACCGCACATCCGTCCATCGTCATCAGAAGTGGAACAATCGGCATAAGGAAGAGAACTCAAGAGAATGAAACCCACTTTACAGCCAAACCAATCCTCAAAACCACACTCACTTGTATGGCTGATGTAGAAGGGCAGCCAGTCCAGCACAGTGTACGCCACCAACTTGGCGAAAAACAGACAGAAGGCGAATGCTGCCACTCCAGGTATCTTCCACGCAGCCAGAAAGCCAATCGCGTCTTCTTCCTTCTTCCCGTCACTTACCCCCACCTCCACAACCTTCTGATCCTCAGCGCACTCTACTGAGGCCTCTGCCACTGCCGCAGAATCCTGTGTGCCAGAGCCCAACAGCTTCTCCTTCATCTCAGCATCCCTACCCTCGACGAGGCTATGGCCATCTGCTACAGCGTTTCGCGCTCGAGCATCACCCTTTTCCACATTGACAGGCATTTCGGTTTTGCCAGCGTCCCCCCTCATGTCATGAACTGCTGAGGCGTCTACGACCAGTGGGACGGCCACAAACCCTCCGCCATCCCCTTCAACCTGCGATTCGGAACTCTTTGGAAGTTCTGAGGCTTTGCAGCAGCCATTCCCGTCAGAAACCGCACTGCTGGCGCCATCAACGGCCACACTGACATCCAACTCCCCGCGTTTTGACGACACAGACGAAGAGCTGTCACTAGCTCTGACCGCAGTCGCCGAAGCAAGCTCCTCGTCAAGCACCGCCTTCACGTGTCGGTGCGGGGATTCGAAGCCAACGTCCACGGGGTCGGGCGGCAGCAGGAAGAAGATCAGAACGCCTCCCAAAAAGATCCCCAGGCCGGGCACGATGAACGACCAACCCCATCCATAGCTGAGCATGGCGGAGGCGACCAGGGAACCCAGAATGTTCCCAAGAGAGGTATGCGCATTCCACACTCCGAGGATGAGGCCCCTCCCTTCCCTCCCGTACCAGTTGGCCATCGCAGCAACCACGCTAGGCCAGCCGGTGGACTGGAAGAGGCCGGTGAGCATGTGGAGGAGGAGGAAGTAGGAAAGCGAGTGGATGGAGAGGAAGTAGCCCATGCCCCACAGGCAGGCGAAGAGGCCGCTCCCGAGCATGCCGACTGTCAGGAAGATCCGCAGATCCATCCTGTCAGCCAACTGGCCGGCGAAGTACATCCCAAACGAGTAGCACGCTAGGAAAGCCAGATCCAGCTCGCCCAGAAGGGACCGTCCGATCTTGCCGTCGAAGGGCGCCCAGCCGCCCGACGAAGGAACCACAGCTGGTGGCGGTGAGAGGAGGGTGGTGTTGTCAGGTAGGGGAGTAGGGACCGGGTGAAGGACACCCTTGACGATGCTCAGGGGCTTTCTGCTGGCATGATAGAGGGTGTAGGAAATAAAAGTAAGCACCCACACCAGGAGCTGAAACCGTTGGAAGGTGAACTTGACTCCCAGGTAACGCAATGCCGACACGCCAGGTGGCGTTGATCTTCCCGGAGTTGTCTCTCCGAGTGGAGGAAGGGTAGCCATCCTGCACTGAGAGAAGCTAGAGGAGAATGAGGCGAAGTTTGTCAAGCTACTCCGGCGGGAGTCTCTGCACAAGCAGAAAAAGAGCCTGTGTTTGCAAGCGTTTCACGTACGATGTCGGGGATTCAAGTGAGCCGCACTTCAAGCCTTCACGGTCTGTGGAAGCTACATAGCTCAATCTCTAACGTTCCGGCCGTTCACCCTGGTTGTCGCGAGGTGAACGTATGACAGGACGCATTGCAGCAGCGCCCTCAACCCTGGCCGATTGGAACAGCCCTAGGAATGTCGTTCGTGGTCCGCGTTAACTGCACTGAACCTCTCGTTGACACATCTCGCGTGTCATTGCCCGCCATGCCTTATCGCGTGCTTGAGCGCATCCCTTGTTTACTCCTGAGGAAAGTTCGTTCGTACACGACAACGCTTGAGGGCGCGTTTGGTTTCGGAAGCGGTCCAGCTCGTATTTCGAGTCGGACTCGCAGTCAGAGTGAAGTTCCGCTCGGATTCCGACTTCGAACAAGTCGGATCCGACTTCGCCGTCCGCGGACAGCGCAGACGGCTGCAGTCACACTCTAACCGGACGTCCGAGTTTGAACTGGGTCATGAGAGGACGGAGCGACGGTGGATCCGAGTCGACTTCTCCTGCGGCAACTCGGTCGAATCCAAATGCACCCTGAGTCGACGGCTCACGTGGCCTCTGACGACGACCAGTCCAACAGAGCGGCGCCATCTCCGCGGAGTTGGGAGTCGAGTGCGACCATCGCCACCTAGCTGCCGTCGGCAGCCATCGAGCATTTGGCAGCAGTGGGGCACGCAGCGAGTCCGCCATGAAACTGGTCTTTGTCGGCTGAATGAACCGTAGATCGAGGACAAGCAAGTGTCCAATTGTCCGAAGCTTCCTGTAGGGAATATTCTTCAATGTGTGGGACGACGACCCGAATCTCCGCCGGAGTTCCCGGGGTTCTCCGGTCGGCAAAGCGCTCCACGGAAGGCGCAGGAAGGAAAATGCCGAATATTTTGGAGCCAATGTGAAATGTGGATAGTAGATGGACGGTGGATGTCAGGCATGGACGGACTTCTCGGGACTTTTTTCTGAATTTGACCTCCACAAAGCCACACAAGATTCAAAGAGTTGCCCGGGCCTGCGCATGGATCGGTTTTCTCCGTGTCATTGTAAACGAGATTAACACGAACCAAATCTGTCTCACAAAACGATCCTGGCACACCAAATACCACATCACTTTCAGATGAACAAGCGTTCATGCTGAAGAAAACATTTATGAAAAATCTTTAAATATATTTTTTGAATTTCTATTCCGCTATTCTTCCATAGAAAATCCTCACCCATTGAATAATCATTTCTAGGCCAAATGAAGAACATTCGTTCTTGAACACATGACAACCATGGCACAATTGCTTATCTGCCCCACATTAATGCAAATACTTTTGGTTTTACATGAGTCATGCCCCCAGTTCACAACTGGTGTCCATGGCGCGAGGGGAGGAGGAGGGGCGAACCCCCTCTCCCCCCTCGTCATGGACGCCAACAACGCCAGGGGGAAGGAGGAGAACTCCGCATCCCCCCTCCCCCTCCTTTCTTGGACGCCGACGAAGCTGATGGAGAGGAGAGTGGGAGGCCCTCTCTTCCCCCAACCCCCTCATCTTGTTTAGCAGACAGCATCGGCAAGGAGGACACGTGGGGAGGGTCTCTTCCTTCCCATCCCTCCTATGGCGTTGATAGTGCCGAGGGCGAGGGAGACTCCCTCGCCCCCTTGCTCTTGGCACCGGCGGTGCCAAGGGAAGGAAATGGGGGAGCCTCTTCTTTAACCTCCATCCATGACAATGGTAATGGGAGGACATAAGGACGTCAAAAAGTGCCCCTGCCATGGATGCCGTTTTCTTTTTTTATAGTTTGACAACTAGGAAGTGGTTGGCTGTCTGATCTGATTGAACGTTTGGACTCCCTGGATTTTCCCATGCAGTTTCGAGCTTTCAGTTGCTCGATTTGGCTGGGAGTTCATAAAGTTAGCCCCATCCGAACTTCAAGTGGGGATGGGGGTGGGTGGAATCTAGGTGTCCGTCACTAGGTCTTGCTCTTCGGCCCCTCCCCACCCCACGACGCAGGCCAGCTCAAGGGGGAGCAGGTCTCCGTCCTCACGGCACGTCCATGACCACGCCGCATGTCGCGGGGCTTGCCGCGCTGCTCAGACAGCGGTGGGCCCAAGTGGTCGTCGGCGCACATCATGTGAAGTCATCTCTCTCTCTCTCTCTCTCTCTCTCTCTCTCTCTCTCTCTCTCTCTCTCTCTCTCTCTCTCTCTCTCTCTCTCTCTCTCTCTCTCTCTCTCTCTCTCTCTCTCTCTCTCTCTCTCTCTCTCTCTCTCTCTCTCTCTCTCTCTCTCTCTCTCTCTCTCTCTCTCTCTCTCTCTCTCTCTCTCTCTCTCTCTCTCTCTCTCTCTCTCTCTCTCTCTCTCTCTCTCTCTCTCTCTCTCTCTCTCTCTCTCTCTCTCTCTCTCCCCACGCCACGCCACGCCACGCCACGCCATGCCACGCCACATCACTCCACGCCATGCCACGTCACGCCACGCCACGCCACTCCCACCACGCCACGCCACCAGTGACGGACACCCAGATTCCACCCACCCCCACCCCCACCCCCAGTGACAATGTAGGTGGGTGCAGGAACCCATGCTCATTGCTTGCTGCTGTCGCCAAGGCAAAGTGATAATTGCTCTGCTGCTCCCTTAGCGTGTTGCACTACAGTGTAAGCCTGAGAGCTCTGGTTTGTTACTAAAAAATGCACGCACCAGAGTTAGTGTTATAGTTTCAAATGGAATGGAGCAATGACTGACTAGGAATGAAGAATAAACAACTTTCTGAGACCCCTCTCCGTTCTAGCCTCGCCTCAGGTTTGTGGGGCTTGTTACTCAGAAAGCTAGCCAACCAAGAAATCCTAGCATCATCTTGTCCGACATAATGTCCTGGGTGAGCCCTACTAAACACCAGACAACCCACAATCCCAGACAATGTCCGTTTTGCCAAAAAAATGAACCATACCAAAACAACCACGCTGCAAACGCAGTCGTACAACTAGCATCTGCAAGATAAACAACTAGGTGTAATTAGAGCTGTCCAAACTCGGCTGCCGGTTATAATAATCCTGGGAGCTATCTATGACTATTGATGGCATGAATGCCAAGGGTTACTGTCGATGGAGCTGGTCGTCCGAGGGTGTAGTGCTAGAAGTGTGAGGAGGGGGAGAACCACACGCTTTGCTTCACAGCGATATGTCAACTCCACCGAACAGCGTCCGGTCGGCATCACAGCCATCCAGTCAGACATCTACACGAGTATGGACACCAGAAGAGAGATCACATTATGGGTCAGTGAGGTAGTGCACGGACAAAACAACAACAGTCCTCCATGAACCAAAGGCGTTGGTGTACATGAAGATGCAGAGGCAATGCTCCCCCATGCTCCTCAGCCCAACATTCAGTACAAGAGCAAAGGGAGACGAGTCACATGTGTAATGAGGATGAGCGACGTGAATCCAGGCAAGAAAAAGATTCACACCACATGCATTTAGGGTAGCAATCTGACCATACTCACAACCTTCTTGAACGAGTTGTGCTTCAGCACATTCATGAGGAAGTCAGCCAACTGCTTTGTAGTCTCGACCCACATAATGTGAGCGCAACCCTCATGTAACAAGGAACGTACATAGTGACACTCAACATTGATGTACATCGTGCGTGCATGATGCACACCATCGTTGTCAGCAATCTGAGCGACACTCTCGTTTTCACAATACAAGGTGATGGATGACAGAGCCTTACGCAACAAACCCAACAAGCGATGCAACCACACATTCTCACATGCAACAGTGTCCAAAGCCACGTACTCTACCTTTGTTGTCCCGCGTGCGACACACCCTTGCTTCCTGGTACGCCATGACACTGCCGTGCCCCCGATGTCAAAGGTCCAACTTGTGCGGCTCTTCGCATTTCGGCTCCATGCCTGGTCATTGTCAATGTAGCCCATGACGTCCACGGACGGCTGAAGGTGGAATGCGAGGCCTTGGCGTGGGATGGAGACCACATACCGCAACACGGGGATAGATGCATCAAGGTGGTGTGGGCCTTGTGAGAATTAGACAAAGACATTCATGGCAGAGGCGATGTTGGCACGTGTGGTGGTGGCGAGACACATGAGTGACCCTATGACACGAAGTAACGCGGTGATGTCCACTACTGCACCCAGGTTGCTGGCTTCAGTAGCCTTCGGCTTTGCCTGCCCATCTGGGGTCATCAGGGTGGAGGCGTTGGGGACATTCATTAGGAGATCAGTGAAGCGGCTGGTTTGCGTCTGAACGTATGCTCCTTGATGTATCCGCATGATGCCATGGGCGAGATCGCGCTCAATCTCCGTGCCAAGAAACACCTACGCCGGCCCGAGATCCTTCATCTTGTAGGTCGCATTTGGAAACTCCTTCATCCGCTTGATAGCGACGAGGTTGGGAGACGCAATGAGTAGGCCGTCCATGTCGATGAGGATCGCAGCAAAAGGAATCTCAAGAGGTGTGATGAAGAGTGCTGGGTCTGCGGTGGTACGGATAAATCTGTTCTTCAGAAGGGCATGGCTCATCTCAATGTTCCAACACCGATGAGACTACTTGAGGCCATACATGGTCTTCCACAGTCACCAGTCTCGGCCCGTCCCATCCTCAAAGCCAGGGTCTGGATCATGTAGAGCTCTTCACCATCGAGAGTACTGTGAAGAAAGGCATTGCTCGCATCCATGTGGCGGAACTCCTAACAATGTAATACGACTAGGCTGAAGAGCGCCCGGCTGGTGGTGAAACGGCCAAGTGGAGCAAACACCTGGTCTTAGTCAACTCCAACAACATGGGAGAAGCCCTTGGCGGTGATCCGGGCCTTGTACATATCAAGAGTGCCATCAAGCTTCCACTTCCGGCAAAGAACCCACTTTGCCCCGATGGCCTTGCCCCGATGGCTTTGCGGCCACAGGGAAGCTCACTCGTCGGAAGCTTTCGGCAAAGAACCCACTCTGTGGATCGGGTGCCGGTGGGGAAGTCCGTGCCGTCTGGACATGATCAAGTTAAAGTCCTGCAGGGGCCCGAGCCAAGGTGGCCGAGACCGCACGACGAGGCTCGTGGGAGATGAGAGCATAGTCCAGGGCCAAGCCTCGATGGATGTCCTGAGCAACGAGGCTAAGGGTCAGGTTGAGGACCTTGATGCCGGACTCACCACATACAACAATGAGAGGGGAGGAAGATGCGTCAACGGGTGTGCAGGAGGCTGGATAGGGTGTCTGGTGCAAGGAACCGGGGGAGGCGTCGGCTTAGTGGTCTGGAGGATACCACTGGGGGCGCGGGTGTAGATCTGGTACGCCGAGGTGCCAGTGATGCTAGAGAGATTCTGGTGAAGACGAGGTGGTAGGACGAGGGTAGGCGCCGGCTCCGATGTCGGGGTAATGCTAGGAGCGGAATGATCCATGGGGGTGAGTGCATCAGACGACGAAGGAGGGTCAGTCGGGGGGTTAGGCTGAGCTAGTGACTTGGTGGAGGATTCCTTCTTTGACGAGTGCTGGCATCGCCGGCAGGGGAACTGCTTGACGAGGTGGATGTCGGGAGAGGTGCATCAAGGCCATCTACTGCCAGGAATGTGGATGTGGCCGGGACAACCTATGCCTATGGGGCCGGAGCGGAGGCGCAACAAGAATCTCCCCTACAAGATGACAGTGACGGGAGCAAAAAGAGGAGTCAGACCAGATGCGAGGGAGGTCACATAGGAAGAGGTCCTCAAAGAAAAGTGTATCGTGGGACTCAACAATGCGGTGCTAGATGGGGTCCCAGAAGCGCCAAGCCTTGGACTGATATGGGCCAGCGACGAAGGTGCAGAGACAGCTATGAGGGACAAGTTTTCCATTCCATAAGTCCTCCGTGAGCCAGATGCTAGCGATGCTCCCCCAGACACAAGTAGGCCAAAGATCGATCCGCTGACCGCACCATAACTCGTATGGCATGGCTTGGAAGGGGAGGGGATCACGGGGAACATGGTTCCACACCCAGGTCATGTAGGACATGGTTTCAAAGAAGAAGCCTTTCTATAGACCAGCCTCAACACGCATTGGATGGACAGCATCGGCAATGGTTCGGTTCCAGTGCTCAGAGACACGGTTCCGCTGTAGTGTCTCAGGGATGGGCGTCTCATGACAAACCCCATGACTGGATAGATAGGTAGACATGTCCTCCATGAACTCGCCATTGCGGTCAGACCAAAAGTGGCGGTGGGTGCGACCGTACTCGCCCTTGGCTGCGATGTGCCATGCACGGATGGCAGAGGGCAGGTCACTCTTTTGGCGAAGACACATGACCCAGTGATAGCGGGAGTAGTCATCTGTGAGGGTCAATACGTACTAACCACCCTCGACCACAGATGCGACCGGTAAAGGGTCCATGAGGTCCGAGTGGTTGAGCTCCAATGGGTGAGTAGCCCAAGAGGAGGACACAAGATCAGTGCATCTTGCCCTCGGCACGGTCGATGTACTCGGCCCTGCAATGCCACTGAAAGGTGGAGCGATGCATTCTATGCGCGTGTCGGGTGTGGAGCATGCTATCGACCGCATCGGAGTGTACGTGGCACAAGCAACGGTGGAGAAGGAATATGTGCTGGGGAGAAAGAACATTGGTGACAAACACGTAGGAAGTGTCGGACGAGGGAATGGAGACAGATGAAAGATGACGGCTGACGTGCCAGTGGTTGTCATGATAAACAGCACGGAACATGACCTGACTTGACAAGCGGAGTGAGAGAGTGTGAATGCCACAGGAGTGACAAACGTCCATGCTTATGAGATCGAGAGCTGTGATAAACAGGAGGCTGAGTTCTAGACCAGGCACATATAGCACGTTGATCACAAGGACGTCACCCGAAGGGCCACGAAAGCGAATGACGCCAACATCGCGGATTGGCAAGATCTGCCCGGATCCCATCCGGACACTGTGAATATTGCCCACGGGACCGAGCATAGTGAACGCCTATCAACAGGACGTCATGTGATGCGTGGCATTGGAGTCAATGATGCAACAACCATCAGGGTCGCAGACCAAGGCCGTGGCATTGCACTGAGCGATGAAACAGGATGCAGGAAGGGAGACGGAGGTCGCAAGATGAGGAGACTAGACCAACACAAAACGATCATGCCAATCATCCAGCCATGCACTGTCATCCAAAGCTGGCTTCGAAAAGCAATAGGCGGCTTCCCCGAGATCACCTTAGAGGTTTGCCTCTGTCTCGCATTGGGAGACCTCTTGGCTAGAATTCACACAACTCATATGTCCATGGGAGGCATTGTGATGTCGAGCTGAGTGGTGATAAAGCTCTGTAGCTGGCGGATCCAAGCGATGGAGTCGACGGGCGCCACAGACTGTGGAGCCGTAGCTCCGAAAGGAGGATACAAGCTCCAATAGCATGGAAGCTGGGGGTAGTATAGTGGTTGCGTTGTAATGTTGCTACTATAATGGTGGAACGTACAGCTGTAGCTGCGGTAGAACATACCCTACTGCCACATGATTTCGTAAGTTTACTATTTTTTGGGACCACGGATTGAAGTGTTTGGCTTCGCAAGCATATTCCTTCAAGCATAATGGATGCATTTCATTATTTTACTGAGTGATACGTTCACACCAGTCAGCCCGATTCACTCGGATGACGACATCGAATTCAAAAGTGCACAGCCACATCACTGTCGCACGCGGTTTCCGGCTGCGGTTTCACTGTTTGAGCACATTTTTGCCATGGAAAGAACAAAAAACTTGAGAAGTTATGGCCGACGAATGAAATTAAGAGTGCACCTGGACCCAGGTTTGTTCATTTGAAATACAGTTAAAAAACATGAGGGTGTACAAACTTTGTGTACCCATCAGAAATTATTCAAGTCAACGAATTCATAAACCACTAGGATATCGCTATTTTTGCTGCAGATGGAGAAGAGACGACGAAAGTTGTGGTCAAAGCTAAAGAGCCGGCTGCAGGGAGGAAGGGAACGTCGTGGAGAAGGTTGTGGCCACAATGCTACGAGGAGAGAAAGGAGTACCTGTGGCAGCAGCGGAGGTGCCAAGACGGTGCTCATGCTCATGGCGCGTGGAAGCAACAACGTGTACCTTGTGAGTGGGGATGGGGCACGTGTATCACCCATGTCCAGTCTGGCCGTAGTTGTGGCAAATCAGGGTAGAGCTGCCAGAGGAAGACTGTTGCCCTTTGCCCTTGCCCTTCGCACTCTACACTTCCCTTTCCCTTGGCGTGGCATATGGAGGGAGTGCAAGGTGAAGTGGTAGAGGAGCCATCGGAGGTGGCAGCTATGATCGCGGAGGAGCTTCCACGATTAATCTGTGTGTCTGAATGTGCTTCCTTGATGTTGAGGAAGAGGTCGTACGCCCAGGTCATCAGAGTGCCCTGGGCCACCAGCGCCTTGAGTATGGGGAGGCCGTAGGGGACAAAGATGTCAGAAAACTCAGGGATGGCACCATTCTTGATGTTGAGGAGGCAGCACGTGTGGGAGGCGCGGCTGTCTTCAGCCAGCGTAGGATGTCCTGCTTATGACACCAGTAAGCGGTGAAGAACTCGGACTCCCTCATGCAAAGGGACCTGATTTCCTTTAGGAGGCGGCTAACCGTTGTCTGGCCGGAGGTGTGATACGGTCGTATCAGCATGTCCTAAGCTCGCTGGGGGTCAGCGATGGCATTGTGAACAGCGTCACCGAGGAACGACTCCACAGCATTGTGGTCAATATTCGGTGCAGTGAGAATGAGTGCGCGGACTGCACGGCCTGCCTCAAGCGAATGCTCCAGGACGGCGTCGTCATGCGGGAGAGCGTAGTATGGCCACAGACCCTCCCCATGTGCCCATATGCGATGGAGCAATTCCCAACATGGAAACTGCTCCTCTTCGGTGAGTACCGATGGAGGGGAATCGAAGTCCTTCCGCCAAGAGGGGCCGGCTGCACCAGCTCGTATGAAATTAGTGACCATGTGATGTTATTGCTGACTTTGCTGCTCCGCTAGTGTCTGCGCTGTCGTAGTCAGTGCGGGACCAGGTTGTCTGGGAACGACAGTTTGGCAAGTGCTGGTAACGGCAAGCATCGTGCGTAGCTAAAAGACCTGGTATTGTAGTTCCGTCATGGGGTCTGCGGTGGGGGGGTTAGTAAAGCTATCATGCGTGCTGGCGGCATTGTCTTTGCTGGGCATTGTTACTGTTGTTCTTCCTCCTGCTGATGTTGTTGCGAGTGCCGCTGCTCCTATGGCTATCGACGTTGCTGTTGCCGTTGTCGCTGTTGCTACTACAGCTATTGCTACTACCTACTACCATACTACACTTTTATTTCCAATACTGTTTTGATTCATAATTGATATTGAGGACAAAACTATGCTTTTGCATTTTTTTTGTACAACCTTAAGTTCAACATTAACCCAGGCTAGAAACTATGAATTCAATGAACGGTCTGTTTCAGTTTTTCTGTTTTGACGAATTCTTGTTGGAGTCTTGTGAGCGTGCCTCCATGTTAGCCTCACTCGCAGCCTGGGCTGCGAGCGAGGCCGACAAGGAGGCTATTGCTGAGGTTGATGACAAGGCTGTTTCAGACTTCTAGCTCTCAAAGAGCGAAACAAGAGGCCAAAGAATACTCAGTACAGATGTTTTGCACATGAAACAAAAACACCAAGAACCACTGAACATAGGACCCAGGGAAGCATGGACAAATTCGTGAATTGTGGCGTGTTGAATTTGAATTTTGAACATTGGAATCATTTTTGAAAGGCTTTAAATTTGACGTAAAATTCATTGTCGAAGAATCTAAACCAAGGTAGAATAGTGAAACGGGGGGGTGACCATATACCCACAGAATTCTCGATATCTACCGCCATATCCATGTTTCGCACATTAACCACGCCATATCCAATTTCGGGACTTTTTGCTTCTTTATCAATGCTATATCCAGCGAGCACGCAAAAAAAAAAGCTATATCCGAATGTACGCGCTATGTTGATGCCGCATGCCATCCAGCGACAACATGATGATGTCGTCAACATGAGAGAAAAATCACAAACCCCTCTATTGAGGGGTTTGCGACTTTTCTCCCAAAGGTTTGTGATATCTTTGGGTGGGGGTCCGAAACGCCCCATGCGTTGAAAGTGAACCTGTTGGGCCCCGCTACCGCGGGGCCCAGCAGGAGCCTGCGCAAAAATAAAACCCTAAAACCCCGAGTGTAATTTGGGGTAGGGTTTGAAAGTGGTTTGAATGGATGAAAAAGGGGTTTGCTTTTCCAAAAAACATTTTTGAAAAAGGTGTTTTCCCTCAATCGCGATCGAGCAATTTGCCTTTTTTTTTTTCTACTCGCAAACCCCCATTTGCGGATGTAGGGTTTTATGTTTGCGCGGGCTCCGCCCGCGCAAACATAGAAAACCCTAAATCCGCGAATGGGGGTTTGCGAGTAGAAAAAAAAGAAGAAAAGGCAAATCGCTTGATCGCGATTCTCGTGAGGGGGGGGGAGGGGGGGGAAGCGACGGGGGTGACACATCACCCCCCTTGCTTCGCTCGATCGGCGACTTCAGTCGCCGATCGGGCATGGCCATAAAGATGGATATGGCATTGTTGTTTTTAACTTAATGGATATGGCGTAGTTTATATTTAAGTTACAGATATCTCATGCTTTTGTTGACGCTTGCGCGGATATATCAGCCATTTCGCCCATAGTGAAATTCAAAATCAAAGTGCCGTAGGGTATTGCTACAATGGCGGTTGTTGCAACTAGTGTCACTACAATCGCTGCCACGGCCACTACTGCTCCTACTGTTGCTGCAGCTGCTGTCGCTGTTGCTATGGCCCCCGCTGCTCCTGATATTGCTACTACTACTACGGTGGCAGTGGTTGTCGCTGGTACTGCCATTGTCACTACGTTTACTGTTACCTTTGTGATTATCGTTACTGCGGTTGTAGCCATTGCCATTACCATTTCTGTTGCTACTACTGATGCCGCTACTACTACTGGTGCTATTGCCCCTGCCGTTTCTGTTGCCGCTGCTGCTGCCACTGTTCCCACTGTTGTGTTGTTGCTTCCACTACTACTGTTGACGCTAGTGCCGCTACTGTCGTTGCCGTTGTCGCTGCCACCAATCCAGTTGCGGTTGCGTTGGCTGCGGGTGCTGTAGAACCTTGGTTTGTTTTATGTTTTTTCTCTTTTTTTTTCTTTTCTGTTTTGTTCTTTTGTTTGTTTGCTCAGACCAAGGCCTGTGGGCTGATCCCTAGGCCGCGCTCGCCGTGGGCTCAGCAGCAATGGCGGACCTGCCACCAGCTCCGCGTAGCCGCCACTGTGGGCGCTAATGCTACGGCCCCTGGTGCTGCAATCGCTGGTGTAGCTATTTCAACAACGACTGCTATTGTACAGCCGTAGCCACGGCTGCTGCTACTACAACTATGACTTATGCTACGACTGCCACTGCTGCCACTCCTGCTGTTGCCGCTACTATGGTCAGTACGTTGCTGTTGCTGCTGCCGTTGCTGCTGTGACTGCTGCTATTCCCTCTCCTGTTGATGCTGAGGCTACGGTTACTGCCACTGCTACCGCTGTCAGCACTGCTGTTGCTGCTGTTACTACTAGTACTTCTACTCCTACTGCTACTCCTTATGTTGCTGCTGGTGGTGTTGTTGCTGCTGCTACTGCTGTTTCTACTACTATGGTTACCAATGTGGGTCATTCACTCATCTGGTTTATGTGGCCAGCAGGTTGTCTAACGTCACTACACTGGCGGCTCACTTCCATGTGTCACATGCTGGGGTTAGAGCTGCCAGAAAACATCAAGTAGCATTTCTCCTAGCCCAGTGGCCGTGGGAAGAAATTCAATGCCGCCACCAGGCAGGTTAACGCTGCTGAAAAACATCCGGCAGCATTTCCCCTACACTAGCGCATATGGCATGTGTGCCGACGTAGTCAGGAATCTGTACGGCATCGTTGTTGCCACGTCTGTTGCACTACACCTCTGATACCAAGAAGGAAACTTTCTAGTGCACATGTTGGGACGGTAGAAGGAACCCACGCTTGATGCTTGCTGTTGTCGCCATGACAAAGTGGCAGCGGCTCTGTTGCCCCCTTAGTAGCAAGGTCTGGGGTATAGCATGTTTTTCCCCCCTAAGGCAGCACGTGCAAATAGTGCATCTGGAAGAGTGATGACGAGTAGTTATGGACCCAGTCAATTATACATAAATTGAATGACAATTCTTTGGATTGGTGTCTGGTTTAGGTGCCGGTAAAGTAGTTTGAAGCTCAGGCCAAGCTCTACATTTATAGGGAGTGAATCATTTTTTGGTTATAACTCAATGCTACAAGAACAGGAGACGAGTACGCTTTCCTTGATTAAGCTCGGGATTGACCGTGTTAGACATGGGCTTGCCATTGTGAAATGGTGAAAAGCTCCGTTGAGCTATAGAGTGTTTCTTAAGTCTATTGAATACTCTAAAACTCCCTTTCTCTATGGTTGGACAGGGGGGAAATTGGTCATTTTTCCAACACATTACGAGGTATCGCTTTTGAAGGGACAAATTCTACTCGATCAAACTAGCACTTGGAATCTAACAAAAGACAATTCCAATAGAATAAAGCTAGCAATGATAGTGCCTATATCTTTGGATTTTCCTCAAAGTGTGGAGCATTGTGTGAGAAATGCGGGGATGGGGGGGGCGTAAAAAAGCCACGACATGGCCCAATGCGGGTTGCACATGCACTGAACATTCTTTGTTTGCATGAATGGGCTAGTACAAGGTACATTGGGTTATGAAACTACAACTATGACATGTACCTAGAAATTTTCTTGATTAAAAAACATTAGAAGCACCATTTGTGCTGCAACCATTTGATGAATCGTCTACCTTTTGCATGAATAAAAAACATTCAGATTGCACAAATGAGTGTCGATTGCATAGTTATACGAACATCAGCCACATCAACGTTAGTGCCGATTGAACCACCGGTACTAGCACGCATGCACATTACAAAACAACTGTTGGTGTGAATCCACCACTAAAGTTAAGTGCCGGTTGCACTTTAGTCACAGATGCCAAATGCATTGGTGATGGTAGCGTCAAACGTACTGCTCATGGTCTGTAGGGCACAATGCCAAAGCAAATACCTATTGCATACCCACGTCTGTGCCGATTGCACCAAGGATGCCGAGTACGTCATTTGTGCCTGGATTCCAATAGAAGAAGAATGTCAGTGCCGATTGCACTCAACACACGCCATGGTTGAGGTCTTCATACGATTGTCAATCGTATAAAACCGACAGTTGTCAATTGTACTTGGAGTACAACCGACATGGAAAATGCAATTGTAGCATTCACACATGTTTTTAAACACACCATTACCTTGAGTTTCAAATGCAAAGTTGACAAGCGCGTCCGATGAAACATTGACACAAGTGTCGAGTGCACTGTTGCATGAACACCAAGTGCAAAATTGATAGATGCTGTATGTTGCACTTTTGCCATGTGTGCGGAATGCACAATTGATGCAAGAGTGGAATGCACGATGGGCATGAACTAGTTCGGGAAAAGCTTACCATGTTAGTGTCAATGGTACATAGCATGTCATAGGTGCCAAATACATCGATAACTTGGATGTCAATTACACCCTATTGCTACAACTAGCTTTCTTGCGGCAAACCACCTTCTTAAACTGTACAAGATATGCTTGGGGTGGTTTTTTGGGTAAGTGCACCAAGGGCGTTATACGAAGCGCCAAAGACATGTCATGTGACATTTCATAGATGTCTCAAGAAACTCGAGAATGGTCATACTACCAAATCCTCTCAATAGAGAATAGACGGGTATGTCTCACGACACACACGGCTATGGTGATATGATGTTTTCCTAAATGGAAAACACAAAAAACGATATCGATCATTGCTGACAACGTCATCTGTTTGAACTTAAGAAGTTTTCCCTTGCCAACAACAGTACAAAAAGGTTCTCCTGAAGGAAGTATTATCAAAATCATTGTACGCTCAAAACTGGACCATACGAATGATGGATGAAATCCACTGCATCTGAAGACGAGTGTGCTACAAAAGCCAAGTGGAATGAGCACCGGTTTTAGAACATGCATGCCGTACATGATTGTAAGATATGCACACGTATGCGGAAGAGAAATTGTATTTTGAATGGAACGAGGTAAATGATTCATAGCACAATACCTTAGTCACATAAATTTGGATGCATGACATGCATGGAAAACATGCACAAAATGTGCAGAAAACTTGTCCACAAACTGCTTGTTTGTTAATCGTGACATCAAGTTATGCGCAAGCTTGGTGGATGAATCATCACAATGGCTTTTTGAAATTTTATCAATCTGGCAGTATCAGTTCATGTTTTTGATAAACAATGGCAGCACAATTCAATCACACAAGATGTTTGGGGGTTCAAGATGTTTGCTACCAAAATTGCATATCCCATCGCGCTCAATGCTTGAAAGCAAGCATGATCATTTGACAAATGAGCTCGTATCATGACTATGTCATGACATGCTGAACACACTTGCTGTGTCAGCAAGCCAAATTCAATTCAAGGCTGACATCGCTGTACTTCTACACAGTGTATTTGAAGAGCCTCATAGTTTTACCAATTAGGAACGATTTGCCTAAGAAACGTAATGGTTTCAAGTCATGTACCTGGATGTATTAATACCCTGACAAGTTTATGTGCATGATTATTCATGGTCGATGAGAACATTGGTCCATGGTTGAATATGTCAATGATATGTTCCTTGAATAAACAATCGGTGAAAAAAACATTGACACCCCATCACCTGGTGAGCATTTGAGATAAATCGTGGTACCCATCTTTTACCAACGACAGAAGAAACATGAATTGTACCAAAAACCAGGTTCAAAAGACAAAGAAAAGTAATATAACCCCTCAAAGGACAATCTCCAAGGGGGGTTGTAAATACAACAGAAGAGCAGAAGTTCTTTTATAGATCATCAACCATTTAAGACATTGCATTGCAGTGGTCAAAGACGTCAAAAGTTCCTTTTTGGCGTAGGAAGTGATCGATCACATGTCCAACACGAATGAAATTTGAGGTGAAACCTCCAGTCTGTTGTCACTTCACAAGTGATCTTGCTATGGAAAATAAAATACAAAAGTGTGTGAACCAATGCCATTGACATGAGTTCATCCACTATTCAACAATGTCTCTATTTCAGTAGAAAAGGGAAAAAAATCCCAGTTCCTCTAGTGGATGTCCAAAATACTATGATGATCTCATACCTTTCCACAAACCAAACACAACACAGTTGGGATCGCGTCATGTTATAGGATTTGGGTCCAAAGCTTATGAATGTAGAGACCACCTACAAGTCGATCGCTTTATGCTAACAGTGTCTTAGCACCCACATCTCGATGATCCAAACAACCACATAAGGAGTCATAGTCAACATTTCATCAAACTAAGGACAAGCGTGTTGTAACCAGGCATTGATATGAAAGGAGTCATAAAAAAAGGCATTGAGAATGATATTCTCATTAGATTCTGTCCATACTTCAAAGAAGTCTCATAATTTGACAGCATCGTGACACGATACACTAGTGGTGTTTGTGATGGTCTCCAAATACTGTGCGAATGGATTCTGATCGTGTAGCACTGTTTGCACTATATTCATGAGTGAAAGAAAGCCAATAACTTACTTGTTGAAACAAAACCAGTCTCTGATAGCTATCATAAAACAAACCTCTCTTGGCACTACAAGGTGCATAAAAGTGTAAAAAGAGGCTTCAACAATTGTGATTTTTCATCCACCAATGGAAATCATATTTGACAACGGTATAGTCAAATCACACTTTGATAACCCGGAAGTGTCAACCGGCCTGAGGCGAACGGACTAGAAAACAGGGCCGACACAATAGCACCTGCCGTCCGCTCCTAGCATTTCAGCTAGGAGAAGATATCACCCTCAGGATCACGGTTCCACACTGAGCAGTTCCTAGGCAATCACTTGCTAGCAACTGTGTCCACTTAACACTTGGTCACTTTCGCGCGAGGTGCTAGTCAAAGACTAACTCCTGGGGCTTAGACCAACCAGTGTCTTCTTTATACTGTTCCTTAGTTGGACAACTCTGTGAGGAGCATCTAAGGCCAGATTGTGTAATTAGAATGAGGAATGAGCCTGGTACATATAGTCCTAGGCCTGGCTTCNGGTGGTCACTCCACACCACCTCACCAGTCCGCCAATTGGCGCATCCACTGACCGCCAAGTGGCGCACTCTCCTCATGCATGGAGAAATGTCTAAGAAACTTCCCCTGTGCTAGAAGGTCAAAACACCTCCTGCGCACATCAAGGCTCGATCGCAGGACCTGTTGTCCCTAAGTCCAACATGCTATCCGTTGCGCTACACTTCTGGTGTCTCGCTTGGACTTGCACCACGGACAATGTTTGGGGGACTTACTCCAGAGAGCAGTGCATGCCCAACCTGTCCGTCAACCCATAGCAGTGGCCATGGGGCATAGAAGAACAACAATCTCTCCCTTGCACCGTAGGCCACCTGTTGTGGTAGTTTTCTTGGGCATGAACCTGTAGCTCTACGTTGTGTTTGTGCATGTCAGTTTTTCTTTTTTTTTGGTCTTTAGTTCTCATCTCTTGCATCCACCATGCCGACTCCTCGAGCACCTGCAACATGCAAATCACTGTCTAGCGGCTTTGTCAAGAAGTCCGCAA
>SZWC01001811.1:193705-224504 GCA_023375785.1 Penium margaritaceum | reverse complement strand
TAGGGATAGGGGGGATAAAATCAGTTCGATGGGTCATTCAACAATGGGTAGGAGGGGGGGGTAGGGATAGGAGGAATAAGTTTGCTACTTATGTTGGTGTCCCTGCATTTTCAATAACAGACATCATTTCAGACTGACATGTTGCTGATTTCAGACTCAAATGCTGCTTTTCCTACTTGTGTTGCTCTCTTTATCCTTTGCTGTTTGCTCTAGTGCTAGCCCATAGCCCACATACAAATTGATGAACTGACATGAGTAACATAACAAAGGGCAACATGGGATCAAAGTCAGTGAATTTACAAGCTATGAGTTTGTCCACATTAGTGTGTTCATCAATGTACATTGCTCATCCTCTATTGCAACCGATGTGTCTATGGACCGAGGTGGTGATGGACCACCCCGATGTGCCAATGTGCACATCGATGTGCCGTGGTTCGAGGTGGGGAGAGAAACACTGAATGATTGTATTTCCAAAGGAACAATGAGAGGTCCTCCCATCTAGTACTACCGGTACCATTTTGCCATTTTTCTAATCCATTAGTTAAACGCATAGTAATACCCATGGTTGAAAATCCTTGTCCCTCTTGTCACTATGTACAATCTCAAGAGTCCTTGTCCATGGAATTGGGAGTCATTTGGATGGTTGATTGGTCAATGTACTTTTGACTGGATAGGAGCTTTACAGTCAACTCTTGCACTCTGTCATTTCTCATCTCTTCTGATTTTGCTTGTGTGGCTTTTCTCCCCCTCTCACCTGGTGTTGCCGCTTGCGGCAGTTGCCTAGATGTGACCTAGATTAAGGTAGGTCAAGCAGAACCATTCGTCTTTCTGATAGATGGTGCTGATCTCCATCAGAGTGGAGATCAGCAATGAATTCCCTTGACTACAAAAAGGATGATGACCTTGGATCACGAGATGTGGGGTTCATGAATCCAATAGTTTTGATTATTGTTGATGATCCAATCGGCTCCTATGGCCATTACTGAAATGTCGTCTTGGATGCAAAATCGTTGAATCAATCAATGAATATCTTTCTTGACATTATTGTTCTACATTGATCGTCGTGGTCGATGTCATTGCCAATTATGATTTCTTATGAAATTGTGTCCGGTGTTCTACCATGTAGGACCACGTACAACGTTGCTAGATCTTGTATTGTGTATCAGACTTCTCAGAAGTTTTAAGCGCGCGAGACTTGCGAGGTTATTTCAATCTTCTAGTGGTGTCAGCAAAAACTTCCAAGTCAGATTGATCAGCTTGAGAGGGTTGCAATGAGCAGAACATGGATGGTTCATAGGGATGAAGTGTGTAGTAGAAGAAGGTTTAAGGAATTGGGAGAATTCAATAGACTATATTAAGTATTTAGTACTTCATTGGCAAGAGTCAGATATGTGGAGTGCATGACATATCTTGTGTCTTGGGCGCTATAATTAAGCAACGCGTGTGATGTCGCATCGTGACTGGTTACTTCAAGGAACTTTGCCGAGGTCGGAGGGGGTTCAAGAATGTAGAAGTGCGGTTTTGTAGAATTCCAGTCAATTCAAGAAGTCAACCAAACAGTATCAAACCATCAGTGGCATTCGTGAAACTTATGTCTACCTTTCCAGAAAGTGGTCGAAGATGTCAGATTCTTCAAGAGCAGAATATCAGACATGCGGCCAAAACACAAAGGCCGATATGTGTAAACATCATGAGATCGATGCGTGGTGGGCTATGCATGTCATGATCAAAACATCCACTTGTAGAGTTTAAGGATTCGTGTACGTCTGAGTGGTAAAATTTTTCCTTGTCTTAGTTGCAATGTCCCGACGTATTAGTAGACATGAGCCGGTGGTGCTTGTAGCAGTCGTCAACCAGATGATCGATATCTTGGAGGCTATCATCGGGCTCCCTTCTGTTGTGCACGGCATCGTAGCCGAGCCACTTAACCAAAAGCTATTCCTTAACATCGATGTCCAAGACTATCTTTGATCACGTACTCCATCCACTTGGATTGGAGGTGTGTTTGTGAAATCTCTGCCAGGGAATCTCTTGCTAGGGTTTCGGTAGTGCTTCAGCTTGCTAACATGGTCTCAACCATCGTGGCTCGTGGACTGGATGAATTGCCATGCTTTCAGGGAGGTGAAGTTGATTGAGCATTGTGGTTTGCATTCACTCAATCTCAAACAGTCCCAAACATCATGGTTTGAGTTTTGCAAAGTCTTACCTGGATAGCTTCATAAGCATAAAGCAGAGTAGGACGCAATCACTAGCATTGAATATGTCGTCACTGTGATGTCATTCCACTGTTTGCTTCATCTTGGCCTGCGTCTTTGCGAGATTCTGGCATGTTTCTTCCAAGACATTGGAGAAATCTTGACATTGGATGTTGAAAGCACGGGTATTGCTCCGACTTTTCAGTTCTTCAGAAGTAGCTCCATGTTCTCCATAGACCACTTTGAACTGTTTTTTTACCCGTTGCGGTGGAAGTCACTGAATTATGTATGACTTCGGTGGTCATACACAAATCACAACGGTTTTGCCGACCAATCAGTTCCGTGGGATTTGTGTAAAGTTCAGAGAAGTAGTTCGAGATTCTGATTGGTCCGTTTGGTTTGCTCGTCTGTTTGAGGATGGAAGATCGTTGATAGCTGGATCCAACTACTGGAATATGTTACTAGTTTGGACCAGAAACAACTAGTAAAACGGCCATCTGTTGCCGATGATAATACGTGGTAGTCCGTGTGGCTGCATGGAGTACCACGTATCATCCACGCTGATGTTGAATCATGGCTCCATTGGATAGGAGAGGGTGGAGCAGTCCTGGTTGCCTCGTGCAATGGCATTCTTACCGTTGAAAAGTGTCACACAATTTACAACATGCTACCACGTTGGTCTGCATGCAGTCCGACCAATGCTACTATGCCAACTTCTTCAGCGACTTGTCCTTGCTCAAGTGTCAAGCACCTGGATCGGTGTCGTCGTTATCCTCTGATGGAATTCTTTGTATCCCCTTTGTTTGGTGGTACAACAACTTGGTGAGTGACTTGTTGCCGCTAGTAGGGGCTATCAAACCAGAACTTGGTCTTTTCAAACCTGTTGAAATCCTTGTAACACTTTGCAAACAGCTTCACAAGATGCGGGCCTGAGTCTGTGAGTAGTGTGCTGATTTCAACCACAAAATCTTGTTGTTGACTTAGAGCGGCTGCTTGATTTGTCTTTCCAGGTTGGTATTCAATGTTTTCATCAAATTTTGACTCAAGAAACTCAATCCATCAAGTTTATTGCTTGCATTTGGTTGAGTCTTCAGATAGTTGGGTGCGTGGTAGTTGGTACGGACGATGCATTGTTGACATTCTAGATAGCATTGACATATCTTCAACACATGCACAACCGCCAACATCCATTTTTCCAGCACCGCATAGCTTAGTTTCAATCTGCGTAATTTCCTCAATATGAATGCAGCCGGTTATTCTCCACTACCATTGTTTCGGTTAAGAACAGCTCTGATTGCTCGATCAGACATGTCGGTAGCCAAAAGCTAGTCCATTGTTGGATCTGCCAATCAGAAGGCTGGTGCTGAGATCAACATTTCTATGAAGAGTTGGAAGCTTCTTGCTTGCTATCTTTGTGATGCCAGTCGGTGATCTTATCGAGGAAGAGGAGAGGCACTGAAACTCGAGCATAGTCCTTCAAAAATCAATGATAGTAGTTACAAAAGCCCATAAATGCCTGGATGTCCAAAGCATTAGTCAATATCAGCCAAGGAGAACTGCATCCACCTTTTTTGGATCCATGGTGATCCATCCGTCATTGACGATGAGGCCTTAAAACTCGATCTAACAGCGACCAAAGTCGCACTTCATGATGTTTTTGCAAAATCTTTCCTTGTTCAAATTCAAGAAAATTTCACAGATGTCCATTGTGCTCCTCTTGGGTGCTATTGTACACTAAGATATCATCAAGTTATGGCAATACATGTTGTTCATTGTTAAAGGTTGTGTAAGAATTCATGATTCAAAATGGCATAAGTATGAAATAAAAGTGTCCATACCTGGTACGGAATGCTTTTTCTTAATGTCCTTACAAAAAACGTGGATGTGATGATATCTGCTACATATGTCAACTTTTGTGAAAATGTTCATCCCATGGATTTAGTTGATTATCTAATCTGCTTGCGGAACAGAATAGCAGTTCTTGATGGTGACATCAGTCCGATGACTCACGCACATCTACATCTCACCACGTTTTCTTCACAGAAAATATAGGTGCGGTATAGTATGACGTGGATGACCTGATGAACCCCTAACGGAGCATCTTATCCTGTTGCTTTTGTAGTTTGGTCAACTCGTGATTGCTCATCCAATAGGTTCCCTTGACCGCTGGTCTGCTGTCCGGCTTTAGGTCAATCTAGTGTTTGAGTCTTCATCGCAAAGGTAACTCTTGAGCTAGTTTATTGGAAAACTCCCTTCAAACTTCTTGACATGGGATGTAGACTCTTCCAAAACAGCTATGAACTTATCTTGTGTCTAGGCCGACGAGGTTGTTTTTGTTGACGTAACGCAATCAATATTCCCATTGGACTCGGAACTGGAGAACCTTGTAGTCATATTGGAGGTGTTTGCATCATCAACAGAGGATTCTGAAGGTATTTTAATCAGTAAAACAAATTGATAGCTTCTTCTGTGATTTAGCATCAACCATTATATTGGAATTGAAGCTGGAAAACAAATTTTTGGTAGAGGGGACCTATAGGATGAGCGACGTCAAACTCACAGAGCTAAAACATGAGTAGGACGAGATGTTTGGCCAGGGATTTATCCACCCATTTAGGTTATCATACAAAAGTGTAGTGATTTTTGTAATGAAAAACTGGTGATGTGCAAGTTTGCATGGACTACCCATTGATGAATGAAATTGCTATGAAAAGCTGCTCCCTTATTCCACAGGCAGGCGCTCCTTTTGAAAAATTCCAAGGAGCAAGAATTTTCACCAAAATTGTACTGAAAAACGGTTATCACCATGTCTTTGTGTCAGATAAGGACATCAAGAAATACGTGGTTCCACACATGCTACGTCCACTACGAGTCCAAGGTCCTTTTATTTGGACTCAACAATGGCATGGAAATATTCATGGCAATAGTTCACAATACATTTTTGCCGTGCCTCAAGGACATTATCCAAAAGTACCTTACTGAGATCCTGCTGGACAACTACATGCCTAAGGATCACAGAGGAATCAGTAGAAAAGCTCTTGGACTTCTGCGAAGAGAGAAGTTGTAAAAATTACTAATAAAGAGTGACCTTGACTGTTGTTTGATTGGATTTTTGGGTCACGTCATTGGCGGCGGACGGATGATGATGGACCCAAAAAGGTGGTTACGACTACTAATCAGTCAATGCTGGATTTGGAGTTTGCATTTTCTGGTTTTCTAACATTCACCATCATACCATACTGCCTAACATGAATTATCTATGTCCCAAATCCTCAAATCGTCTTTTGTCCCGCACCTCACCCCTGTGAACCACATATGTTTTGCTCGGCGTAACACTTGGTATCAGAGCAAAGTGATGCTGGATGGACAATCGACGCATTGACTTCTTGGAAACAACCTTGCACTAGTCTTTGACTCATCTCCACCATTCTAAATATTTCAGAATTCATGATGACAACAGTGTACAAAGCGAGCGCAACCGACAATGAACAGCAGTCTCTGACGAATACTCTAGCAATGGAGGATCAGTGGCACACAAACAGTGACACACTCTAGACAAACCAGATAGCAATAGAAACCTTCTTGGTGAATGGGGTGACACTGACAAACTCAATGGCCAAACCGGTGATGGATCCCTCAGACTCAACAAACCCTTTGCCTCCGCCGCTATTCGTCAGGTCGACACCTGGCACGATGGGAGGCACCGGCCAACAAGCATGAATCAATGAAGTTCTGTACCAGAATCTGGTGGGACTCAAGAGCCCTCTTATCCATTTGCTCCAACAATTCAACATGGCAATGGAGGAGCTTTGGATTTCCGGTGCGCGCAAAGCAGTGCTCACCAAAACAATTTACATCTCTCAAGGGAACCCTAGATTCCACCAGCACTCCCAAAGTCGTTTGATCCCGCGAACTCCAAGGGCTCAACAGTGAGGATTTGGCTGAAGGGTTTGGAGGTGTACTTCATTTCTCTTGGGTTCAACAACGACAAGAAGAAAGTTGACCTCACGGCCTTGCTTTGGTGTGACACAGATTTAAGTTCGTGGTCCAGTATAAAATCCATCCAACGACAGTAGGAGACCGGCAGAGGCACATGAAATGGCTCACGTGACCGCTCTCATGTCGTTGACCGTAAGTTTACGACCGTAAGTGAGCAGATTAATCCGTCGTAGCCCAACTCCCTCGCGCAACCAATGCCATGGAGCAAATTTCCACAAGCTATCCTCACTTATTTTGGGAAGCAAAACGAGAAGTCTGATGCACGGTACACACTCCAACGCCTACGTGAGCAGTCCAACATGGCGGAGTATACTTGGAATTTTGGCAAAAGCATCGACGGCAGTCACCTTCTCCCCGAAGAACAATGTTTCTAGTACAACAGCCTCAATCAAGATATTTGGTGATCAATCACCATTTTTTACATCCAAGGTTACCTTTTGTGAATGATCACAGCAGCTCATAACATCGATAGCACTGACTACAATTCTCGGATGCAGGAATCCAATGACAAGCGAATCGAAAGCCACAATTCTTATCGTGGTGCAGGAAAGTCATAGTCAATAGAAACCTCATCTACAATGGAGACTGACGCCGTGCATCAACACAATCAATGACTCTACTGGAGTTGAGGAAAGCCAGGTCATACCTCGTACGACTGTCAAAAGAGACATCAGAAAATGAAAAGGAAGGGAAATTCAAGAAGAAAAAATGGGGGGCCAAGAAATGGCAAAGGACAGGAGTAGAAGACACGGCTCCTTTTCAGTCTGAAGATTCTACGCCGACCGATCTTCCCTATGAGCGGCTCACATCGCCGTAGATGAGGGATCCTGAGATCGCAACGTTCAACGAGGGGAACGAGGGTGACCAATCGGCGTTTCTATTATGTGTACAACCAAGGGGCTGTAAGAGTTGAGAATGGTACTGACACTATTGGATAGAGGAGCTTCTCACAACTTTGTGAGCAATGACGTGGTTCAAAACATGTACTTGCAGGGTGAACCAGGAGTTTTTTTTGGGAAAATCCTTCGATAGACGACTGTAAATGCGTTGACTTCACCAACCAATCCGACTACAAATCAGAGATCTATACAATCTGGAAAACTTGCCCAATGGACGACCATAGAATCATCCTTGGGCAAGACTTCATGGCACAATCCACAAGTGGCCTGGAGCAGCAGATCGATCTACGTTAGCATCACCGGAAAAAAATGACATCTGCCTGTGGTCGAGCGTTCCACAATGCAATGATGGTTAGGGGAAGGAGTAGATGTGGAAGCGGGAGAGAAAATTGCGGCAGCCACAAAGTGCCAACCAACATCTCTTGACTTGGCCAAAAGGTACAGGAAGCACGGAACTCAAGCGTGGCTAGTCCACGTGGAATCAAGGGAAGTAGTATAAATCGTAGCTGCCAACATAATGCCAATGACTTGGACGTTTGAGAAGTTCAAAGCAGTACTAGAAGATTTTGTAACACTCATGAAGGAGTACAAAGGGGTTTACCCCGATAAACTATCAAAAGATCTACCTTTGTAGAGAAACATTGACCATCAAATATACGTGAAGCCGAGTAGCAAATCGATGGTGAAGGGGACCCATCAGATGAGCAATCACGAGCAGACCAAACTCAAGAAGAAGCTGGACAAGATTCTGGATCAGGTCAAGGGAAAAAAGAAACCATCTGCCTCTAGGCCTATGAAACCACTACCGTCAATTCGTAAATGACTACAGTCAAGTGGTATCACCTCTCTCTGATCACAGTAAAGAAAAACCGAGTGGAATTAGGGATATAGTGAATTAGAAGCGTTCAACTCTTTGAGAAACGCTTTGACCTCAGCGCCAACCTTACAATTGGAAGATCCAACGGTGGACTACATCATGGTCAGTGACGCGTGCGATCAAGCCATTGTAGCCATTTTCCTCCAAGAAAATGGTGGTGGAAAACAATCTGGCGTGTGTATTCCAAGACAATTGCGTCTACCGGAACTAAACGACGAAAAAGAAACACTCATATTTGTGCGCGCATTCAAGACATGGCAGTGGTATGTGAAATGCTGACAATGCATTGTCCGTACCGACCATAATGCTCTAAAATACCTAAAGCCAAGAACCGTCGACAAACTCAATGGATGGAGTTCCTCAAATCTAACTTTGACTATGACATCGAGTATAGGCCTAGAAAAACTAATCTAGCAGAATCTCTAAGCAAGGCTATTTGCGAAGGGTTACGAGGAGTTCGGCGTATACGACCAGACCAAGTTTTGGTACGACGACCCCTACTGGAGATGGCAATTCACTTGCGAAGTCGTTGTTCCAGCGAACGCCAAGCTACGAAGGATGCTATTGGAGGAATACCATGACACCGGTCGAGTTGGACATTTCACCAAGGACAAGACCCTCATGAAGCTGGCAAAAGATGATTGGTGAGTCAATATGCAGACCAACGTGTCAGCATTCTACAAATCATGCATCAAGCTATTAGCGATGTTTTCATCCACAAACTTATGGGCAAACAGAGCATACCAATCAAATGCTCGAAAAACTTCTCTGCGCATTATGTAAGCCACATGGCACCGGTTGGACAGCCATGATACTGACTGTTGAACTCGCATAAAACTCCACCACCTCCATGGAAAATGGTAAAATCCCTTTCAAAGTTGTGTATGGCAGACTTCCCACCACACCAACGGGATTACATAGTTAGAGCAACATCCCCATGATTGAAATCCATTGTAGAGATCTCTGAAGCGTTTGGGAGGAAGTACTGTAGACCCTTGCAAAGAAAAAGCAGCCGACCAACATCACAGCAATGACGTGTTAAGTGCTGGCGATTGCGACCTCATCAGCTCAGCAAAAATGTCAAAATCTGAGGATAGGACTTTGTGAAATTGAAACCCCGGTGGTTGGGACGGTTTGACATCGAGAAAATGCAAACCCCTGTCATCGCTCAACTTTGCCTGTCTGACACCATGGCAATTCATCATGTCATCCACATCAACAATCTCAAGCACTACCCGGACCCTTGTTCAAGCTTCCCTCTTAGAGACGTCGCACCTCCACCTCCTATACAAGTGGACGGGGGTACGAAGTACATGATTAGAGATGTCCTTGGACATCGACATCATGAAAAAATGAATGAGTATCTCATCAAGTGGCATGGCTACAATGCATGCGCACACCAACTGGGAGTCCTATGAAAACCTTTGAGACATCAATGACGTGATCGATGGCCACTGCGTGCATCACCGGGACAGGCTTGCTACCATATCGGGACGTCGCGGCTGAAAGGGGGGAATCGTTACGTCCCTGATGTAAACGAGTCCTTAAACTCCATGAGTGGGTGTCACTGTTCTTACATTCATGGCCCATTACACAACAACTTCAGGATTTTTGTGCCGATCGCTAGGGGGAAATTTGGTCACTTTCCCGGACTTGCGGTGTTTCGTTATGAAAGTTTCTGACAATTTTGACCACTTTCCAGAATGGTCGACAGAATTGTCACGAACTATATGGATGATTTAATGTTGTTCAGTTGACTTCTTCACAGCACTGCATCTTTGTTAAACCATGCCTCGATATTGTCAAAGCCCCTTGACTTCTCGAGGGAGCTTCTCAAAGAAACCACTCACGGCGCTACCTCACACGTGTTTCCAGGCTTGATCGCCAAGGACCCTACATATGCCTCATGTTGAAGTGTCCAATCCCTGGCCACTCATATTTATTATGCCCACTTTTCTCACCAAACATGCTCACACACTAATGTACAGATCAAATCATTATGGCTACGCTTCGGGAGTCAGCGCTCAAGATTGTCGTGGTTGCTGGATTCAGTCTCATCATGTAGCCACCAAACTCACGAGGGATGCCTCTCAGTATAACTAGCTTATCAAAGTCCTTTTACTCTTGACGATCTTGCTAGGATGTGGCAAGTTCTAGGCGCCATACATTCAACCTGTCATTACATTATTGTGTGTAGCAGGCTGATGCAGAGGAACGTGGCATTGATCAAAACGTCTTAAAAGCAAACGACTTACTGACCACACCATCTCCACCACCAGGTATGCACCCTACAGGCTCTAACCCTATGCCCGAATCTGCTAACACTCCTATCCCTGTGGCTGCTCACACTACTGAGGCGTCAGTGACGTGAGATACCAGGCCGGGTGCTTGACCTGCCAGTCCACTCTGACCTTATGAGTCTGACACGTGTTGTTCTTGACATAGCAGTTGGTGTAGCTGCCATCTTCTCTACGACTACACGTGCCAGCAAAGCGCCAATCAAAACTATTGTAGGAAGAACAACGGAGTCGTATGTTGAGGCAGCAGCCTCTTTGACCCTTCTGGCTGCCAGCGCTGCCAATATCAATATACATGGGACTGTGGCAGCCTCTGCCGTAGGAACAGGTGCCGCCACCACAGCCGACGTAACATCCAACAGTGTCAGCTCCATCCACTTCTCCATAGCAGCAGCTGTTCTGACTCCCACCGGCACGGCCTGTAGTATCACTCACCACAAAAGTACCAGCATTCTCATCATTTTGGCAGCAGCAGCAATGGTAGGGGCCACTATCACAGGTCTTCTCTGCCTGGTGGTGGCTATTTCTACCTGGATTGTGGTACTGGCATCTTTGGCTACAACGGTGGTGCCACTCCTCTTCTCTCTTCTTCAACGCCACTAGGTTGGTGAGCACTCTCATTCATTCTTCTTATACCCCCACACGCCTATATCACTCTGTACTTCCATCCTTGCCCTCTTGTTTCATTATGCCGGCCCAAGAGAAAACGATTGAGGCCCTTCAGGCCACCCTTGACAACGAACAGGTTGCATGACAAAGGGTGGAGAAGTAAATTAAGAATGGGCTCGACATCCAAAAGGAGCTAGCCATGATAGTGGCCAACATGGTCATGGAGCGCCTTCATTCCTTTCACTCTATTGCTGCTGTGTTGCACGCTGATGAAGGTGTGGCTTCCACTGCTGACTGTTTTATTCATGTCAGTAGTTCAGCTCACTCCTCCATTCCACCTCTCTCTGCTACAACTATTGCGCACGCCCTCACTCCTCATAGGCAGAAGAACTTTGAGAGCAATCCACTCTAAATTCACCTCCTCATCTTGGGAGACAAGGTCCACTGCTTAGGTGCAGGGGGGGATGCTGTGGGAGTATTACTTTCCTGCCAAATCCCCTTTTGTCCCTCTACTGAAGGCGCATGTGCTGTTCGCACTCTCATCAACGCTGAACCCGAGGGCCTCTTGGATAACATTGGTACGTATAATACGGACTCCACACATGGCACTCCTCAGAGTGCTCTTACTGTGAAGTTCAACACCTTGTACATGCGTATTGACGAGTCTGCTGACGAGTACTGGGCCTATAGTCTGTGCCTTCTACATGACTTTGGGATAGCGGCTCTTGGCCCCCTCTATGCTTTTCTCTTCGTTGTTACTGGCCTCATTTTAGAACTCTTTGAACTAGGTTTTCATGTCCCTCAATTCAAGCTTGAGCATCTTGTTGCTGCACATGCCCCTGCCAACTCACTCCTCATTTGTTCCTTCTATGACATTTGTTCCTTCTATGAGTTCACAGCTGCTTGGCTCACCGACTGGTGGAGTACATTGCAAAACAAGCACCTTCATCGTGCCGCACTTGCCACTGTCACCACTGCTTCTACCTCCTCCTCTATAGTGTCCACCTCCTCCTTTACATCTTCTTCCTATACAATTGCCTCCGCCCACGCCACTCAAGGTATTGGCTGAGGTGGTGCAGGTGCACAAGGGTGTGCCTTGGGTAAAGGACGCGGCCGTGGTGGCAAAGCCTTTGACACACCCTCTGCACCTGGAGCGGCTACCTGCTGGAATTTTGGTCCCTCCAAGCACTCAACCCCAGAGTGTTCTACTCCTTATGACAATGCACATCTCACATCTGCCATGCATGCTCATTGGATACGCACTAGCATGAGCTCTTCTCATGATGCTAGGGCCATCACTATAGTGGCTTTGTTCTCCTCCTCCTCTTTACCGGCACCAGCCTTCAGCACCACTATGGCACCTCTCCAGCAGCCCTCTTCTCATCCAGGTTCCTGGGGTTGGGTGCCTCCAGCCTCGGGTCCCGCCTACTATAGGCCCCCCTCCGTCCATTATACCCTACTGCACTTGATATTCGATTAAAAATATTTTTTTGGTCTATTTTGTTCAACGATTTTTTTTTCCATCGATTTTCATAGGAGCACCCAAAATAATTACTTCTGGACCCATGGTCACTGAGATACCACCTTGTCCTGAAAAAAATTCCCAAAACCGTCGACTGGCGATGTTCACGACCGGACTCTCGCGCGGATATGCCGCGCAAACCACCTGCGCGTGTCAGCCGAGTCAGTCTGACGCGACTGCCCGCGTCAGGACAGCCGCGTCAGACTGACGCGGCCTCGAACACCCTCGGTCGAGGGTGTTTGAGACTGACTGTCATCGAATTTAAAGTTGCCATTTTTTCGTTGAACGAATCCGAAAGTGCCACCCAAATAATTCAACTCCCAAAAACCGTGCTCGAGTATAAAGTTTCCATAAATTACAAATTTGAAAAGATCGAGTTTCAAGTGCAGTACGGTACCGCACCTTCCTGGTCCCGTAATGACAGAAATTTCACTGACACACGTCCCTCCAATAGCTGCTCTGACCGTCGCAACAAGGAGCGTGCCCTGGAGCGCCTTCTCATTGAGCTTCTACAGCTTCATTCTCATGGAGGTGAGAGTGTGAGTGGCCATCTCGTTCCCTTGTCAATGAGCCGGATGGATTCCTTCGTGGCGTGTTGTCGGGTTGTGTTCAGGAGGCCCGACCTGATGAGTGTTCTTGGATTGAGGATCGGCAGATCAGTAGTTATCCTTGCCATCTTTGTCAGCCTTTGTCTGTCCCCCTCCTGGGTGCTGTTGTTGTGTGTCTCGTTCTACCCTCTGCCCGCATGTCTGCTCGTTTCTAGATCATTGACTCCGAGGCCACTCAGCACATGACCTCTTGTTGCTCGTCCTTCATACCTCTTGGTCCTGTTGGTTCCGTGCGCTTTGTGCGCAGCGGCTTTGGTCAGCTTCTGCCCATCCAAGGTGTCGGTCTTGCTGAATTTGTTGGCCCTAAAGGGGATTTGTTCCTCCCTGATGTTCTATATGTACCTGACCTTGAGGTCAACCTTCTCTCTGTTACAACTCTTGATGACCAGGGCATGGACTTCTTGTCCAACCGGGACATTGGCACTGTGTCTTTTCACTCCTGTGGCCATGTGGTTCTCCATGGTGTGCGCTTTGATGGTAAGTTTTATGTTTCCCTATCTCTTCCCTCGTATTTTGCTACTTTTGTATTTGTCCACGTCGCTCCCACACTGTCCCCTAAGCACACTGACCTCTTGCATCAACACCTTTGCCACATTCACATTGCCATCATCGCGTGCCTACTGCATCTCCAGTTTGATATTGGCCATGACTTCATCATGTTTGCATCTTCGTGCTCCTCTACCCGCCTCGACTATGCTTGTGGAAAAATGAATTGCTCTCCGTTTACTACAACTAAATCCACCAAGTCTTATCCCCTTGAACTTGTGCATGCTGCTGTCATGGGTCCCTTGTCTCAGGATTTTCTGGTTGGTTTTGGTTGCTGCGTCCTTTGCCTGACTAATGAATTTTCTCGCTACCGCTGGGTCTTTGCCTTGCGCCAAAAGACTGGCGTGACTGATGTCCTTGAAACCTGTCTTCTCCAGGATGACGTGCCTGATTTCGCCCTTTGTGCATCATTCGTGGTGACCGAGGTGGTGAGTTCTTCGGTCCCACCTCTTGTTTTCTGGAACCTTGTGGTGTCCGTATGGAGTCGACTCCTCCTTACACAGCACAATAAAATGGTGTGTCTCAATGCTGGAACCGGACCTTCGCTGATGGTGCTCACGCTCTTCTCTCTGCCTCTGGTCAGTCTCCCCTCTTTGCCTTTGAAGCCATGTCCTACATGACGTGGTGTGGAACCGCGTTCCTCACGGCCCTCTTCCACGCCATGTCACTTCCTTTGAACGCTGGACGGGCTGTCATGATGAACTTTGTCTTACCCGCATCTGGGACTCGGTTGCCTCTATTTGGCTCCCTTTTGACCACCATGATGGAGAATTCTCCCCGCGTTTGTGGCTCCATTTGTTCCTTGTTGTTTCTCCTTTCTCGAAGGCGTGGCGCTTTTGGGACCTTGTACACCATCGTGTAGTTGAGTCTCGCAATGCTCTCTTCTTTGAACACTTTTTTGAACGTGACTTCCCTCGCCCTGCTTTGTCCTCTACTCCTCCTCTTGTCCCGTCCTCTCGGGTTGGGCAAGGTTCTAGGCCCCCTTCATCTGATGGACCTACTGTTTCCTCCTTGATGCGTTCCCGAGTGGCTAGCTTCTCACCTCCCTCTATCACATGCACTCTTGTCTCTTCTCCACATAACTCTACTGATGTACCCCTCTCCTCCCTTCCTATTTTTCCACCACAGGTGATCCCCCTCTTGTGTTGTCTCTTGTCTTGGCGGACCCTATGTCTCCCTTGCCTGAGACCTCTGTGCCGTCTAATGCTTCCGCATCCACCCATGTCCAACCTATTTCTCTTTATGTTTGAGGTGGTTGCCTTCGCGCCCTAGCATCTCAGCCTCGCACGTCCTCTCTTTCCTCTGTCCCCTCTGGCCCCAGTCATGTTGTTCCTTCAGTGGACCATGGGGGACCACCTAGACCTGCTGTCTCGGGCGAATCCGGCCTGCGTTGTCTTGGCCTGGCCACCACTGCCTTGCCCATCACTGCATCCTTGGTGTACCCCAACACCTCTCTTGGGTACTCTCTCATTGAGCAGGAGTTCTGCCTGGCTCTGGACTCCTCCGTTTTTGGTTATGTTGTTTCTTGCTTTGCAGTTGCTGGTCTCTCTCCTCTCCTGCCCAAACCTTTGATAGTGCAGGGTGCCCGTAGTGGTGCAGAATCCATTATGTGGGAACAAGCCATGCAAACAGAGTTTGTTGCTCTTGCTGACCATAGTCTGTACGAGTTGGTGGATCTTCCCCCATGGAGGAAAGCAGTGGCAGCTAATTGGGTGTACCGGTGCAAGCTCAACCCATACAACATGTTTGAGCCATACAAGGCCGACTAACGGCCAATGGATTCTCTCAAGTCCCATGCATCAATTCTGATGAAACATTTACCCCAGTTGGCTGATACACCACGGCCAGAAGTTTGTTTAGCTTGGTTGCCAAGCATGATTGGGAATTGAAAGAGGTGGATGTCAGCAATGCCTTTCTCTATGAAAAGAATTGAAGATGAAATCTACATGGTCCAACCACCTAGGTTCACATATGAAACTTACCGAGTTTGGAGTCTCCGCAAGACACTATATTGGCTCAAGCAGTCTCCACCCTTCTGGTATAAGGAGATCACTACCACCCTGGAGAAGGAAGGCTTTTGGGGGAAGTATTGTTGACCCTTCTCACCAATTGTTGCTATCATTGTACATGTAGATCACCTCCTAATTGCCTATCCCAACACTGTATTTGTTCAAAATGCAAATACTCTTCTGTAGTTAGCATGCAATATGAAAGATCTTGGCCTTGCTTGTGTCTTTCACGGCATGGATCTAGAGCACGATCGCTCACGCCGCATGCTGAACGTCCACCAGACTGCATACGTCCGTAGCCTGGGGGAGCAGTTTGGACCCCTCCTAGCAGCAGTCCCTTCGGTTTCCACCCACATGAATCCAGTGGGCCAAGCACTACTTAAGTCCCCAGATGTGTCAAAACTGGGGGAGACAGTTGACTTGGTAGAATACTTGAGAGTCATTGACTCTTTGATGCACCTTGCTACCACCACTCATGCTGATGTTGCCTTTGCTGTGAATATTCTCTCTCACTTGTCTGAGTTTCCTATGGAGAGTCATCTTGAGGTTGCTCTGTGTGTGGTGTACTATGCACTCACCATGCCACAAACATGGCCGTAGTTTTGTTCAGAGCCCTTAGTCATTGTTGATGGATTCACTGGCAGCGACTGGGCTGATGACACTGATGCACGGAGTCGAATGGGGTATGTTTTTTTCTTGGTGGCATTGATGTGTCTAAAACTAGCAACAAACAGGGCTGTGTAGCCCGTAGCACAGCAGAGGCTTAGTATGTGGCTCTTAGATCAGTTACGTGTGAGGTTCTCTGGCTCTATCGCATGCAACAGCAACTACGCATCTCTATTCGCTACATCACTCTACGTTTTGATTATCAAAGCACAAAGGCCATTGCTAAGAATGATGGCATGCACCACTCTTGCACCAAGTATGTCAATGTTAAGCATCACTTCGTCCGTGAGTGCATTGCTTCTGAGATTGCATGGTTCACTTGGGTGGAAAACAACCACAAACACTTGTCTCACCAAGGCTCTTAGCAGAACCGTCTTTAAGTGTGTAGTTCATGCTGTTGAACTTGTATGTCCCCATTACCTCGGGCAACGTGCGCTAAGTATCCGCCTATCTGCCTACACCCCCATGCTTATGTACTATTGTGTGTGCCATCTCATTGTTGCATGTGGGTTGACTGCCTGCAGGTCATAGGGGAGTGTTGAAGTTTTATCTAGTCTCTGGCCACTAACATTTTTTATGCCCTCTTCTCTCACCACACATGCTCACACACTCATGTACAGACTGAATGATGATGGCTGCACCTGGGGAGTCAGCACTCAAGATCGTCGTGGTTGCTAGATTCAGTCTCTTCATGCAGCCACCAAAATCCCCAAAGATGCCATATGGCATAACCAGCTTATCAAAGTCAATTTCCTCTTGTCTATCTTGCTAGGATGTGGCAGATGCCATGCCTAGTACATTCTTACTTTCGTTGCATACATCATTATTGTTTGCTTGTGGGTGTTCGGAGGAGCTGCATGTTATCTCAGGTGTTGATCCTTAAGAGGCCACCATGTCAGTCTTTGACTGCACTCTGGTGAGAATCCGCCCTCGGTTAATCTCGAAAGATTGGGCTCAACTCCTGAGCGGCTGTGCATGCTTACTCGAGCACTCGCTCAAGGCGAGTGCGCACTCACCAGCCCTTGCTCTCTTGCTCCCCCACCCCAATCACTTGTCTCATTTTTCTTAGTTGTATGGCGAGCAAATCCATGATGTACGTGGCCCGTGGGACCCTCCCACACTCTCACTCTCTCCCACTCTCTCTTTAGCCAAGAGCCTAGAGAAATTGCGTGAAGCGGTGCTTGTCAAGAGAAATTTCTCTCGAGAGAACCGAAAATCCGTCCGTCTCCACCAGAACCATTCGATCCTGCAAAATCAAAAGGACAGACGGTATGGATGTGGCAGACAAGTTTGGAAGTGTACTTCAACAGCGCTAGGGTCAACGAAGATCTGAATAAAAATGACCTCGCCGCTGCGCTTTTGCGTGGCACGCCGTTGAGTTGGTGGTCCGATCTAAAGACCATCCAATGATAGCACGAGACCGGCGAAGCACCATCAACGGCCCAAGGGGCCCGTCTCATCTCACCGACCACAAGCGTTCTACCCTTCAATCAGATCAACCCACAGTGGCAAGACGCACTGATGCCACCGACCGTCTGGAATGAATTCTTGCGTGCGATGCTCGCAGTTTTTGGACGACCGAACGAGAAGTGTAACACACAGTTCAAGGTCCAGCGTTTACGTTAGCAGTCCTGAGTGGTAGAGTATACGTGGAGATTCTGCGAGATTATGACCAGAGTGGACATCGCCCTCGATGAACTCTGTTTTCACTTCAACAACGGCCTCAAGAAAGGTATCCGGCAAGCAATTGCTTTTTTTGGCATCCAGACGGACTTGCCGCTGATGGTTGCAGTAGCAAAGAGGATTGACGGCGCCAACTACAATGCTCGGATCCAGGAATCCTATGGCTGGAAACCTCCTAACCACAATTATCGTGGAAATGGAAAAAACCAGTCGACAGAATCCTCGACTCTGATGGTAGTGGACATCGTTGACCAGAGAGATACACAAACCTGCTACAACTGTAGAAAATTCGGGCACATCACCTACAATTTCCGAGCAAGTAGCAGGCTAAAAAGGGGCAAAATCGTACAACAATGAGTTGGAAAATGGCAATGGGCAGGAGTCAAAGGCGTAACTCTTCTCCGTGAGGAGTGATCTGCGCCAAATGCTCATCCATCTGAACGGCCCACATTGCTGCAGAGGGTCTCTGAGATCGGAAAGCTTGACGAGGGATACGAGGACAACCAGTTTGCGATAATGCTAGAAGTCTAGCCTCGAGGATGGAGAAGTCACAGAACGGTACCGGCACTATTGGATGGAGGAGCTTCGTACAACTTCGTGAGTAACGACATGGTCCGCAAGCTAGCTTTGCAGAATGAACCAGGGGCATTTGAAGGAAGAACCGTCAATGGGAGACTACAAATACAGAGACTCCAAGAACCACTATGACTACAAGTGGGAGATCTTCGAGATGTAACAGTTTGGAGGTCTTGTGTAGTGGGCGATCACAAAAACATCCTCGGACTAGATTTCATGTACCTGCACAATGCGCAAGTTGACTGGAACAGTGACGACGCCTACGTGGAGTTTGACGGTGCCAAACGACAACTTCCGTGTGTAGGACGGAAGCCAATAACGGAAGAAGTAGAGGTTGAAGCAACAGAGGAAGCCGCTGAAGATGAAAAGAAACAACCGGTGCAGCCCATACAACTCAACGTGGCCAAGCACTGTCTGCGAGGAGGAGTTCGTACATGGCTCGTACATCTCAAGCGAATGGGAGAAGCGGAAGTGACAGAAACTGACTCATCATTGGCCTCATCAGCCTAATGGACCTCGACGAATTTTGCGATGGTACCCAAAGAATTTGCACCCCTCCTTCAGGAGTTCGTCAACGTCTTCCCGGACAAAATCCCGAAGACCTTACCTCCTTAGTGAGACATTGACCATCGCATCAAGATGAAGTTGGGAAGCAGACCTACTGTCCGAGGTGCCTATCGGATGAGCGATTACTAGCTGACCGAGTGAAAAAAGCAGCTCGATGAGATGCTCGGTCAGGGGTTCATCTGCCCATCTACGATACCATACACCGCACCACTACTAATTGTGAAAACAAAAACTGGCGAGATGCGGATGTACGTGGATTACCGGGCTTTAAACAATGCTACCATCAAGAACCGCTGCCCTCCAACCCAAGCCAATGAACATTTTGATCTACTATGAGGAGCCCGAGTTTTTAGCAAAATCGACTTACGCAGCGGATGTCACCAGATATGCGTGGCAACCGTCGACATTGAGAAGACGGCGTTCCAAACTAGCTACAAGTACTTCGAGTTCATGGTTATGCTGTTTGGACTCACAAATGCCTTGGTGACGTTTATGGTGGCAACGAACAACATTTTCCGTCCGTACCTCAACGATTTTGTCATGGTGTATCTTGACAACATTGTGGTGTACAGTCACACTCTGGAGGAGCACGATGGACATCTTAAAAAAGTTCTCGACGTTTTACAAAGACAGAAGTTTTCTGGAAAACTCTCAAAATGTAACTTTGGTCGCCGTTTGATCAAGTTTTTGAGCAACGTCATCAACGGCGAAAGGATCACCATGGGTCTAAAAAAGTGGCAGCAGTCGTGAATTGGTCCACGCTGACCAACGTTTGAGAAATTCAGGTTTTTCTCGGATTCTACAGTTACTACCGGCGATTCGTGTGGGACTACGCCCAAGTGTCGGCAGCTCAATTCGACCTCACTCCAAATGAAAATGAGTGGCGGTGGGAAGACAACGAACAAGAAGCATTCACTACTTTGTGAAACGCTCTGACCTTGATGCAAGCCCTATGATTAGCAGATCCAACAGTCGACTACGTTATGACTACAGATGCATCAGACCAAGCCATTTGCACAATTCTTCTGCAAGATCATGGCATCGGCAAACAACCGGTCACCTACAAGTCTAAAAAACTGCGAGGACCGGAACTCAACTACGTATTACACGAAAAGGAGGTGCTGGCGGTTGTGCTCGCATTCAATATGTGGCGGTAACACCTGAAGTGTCGCTGATGCATCGTGCGCACCAACCACAACGCGCTGAATTTTTTGAAGAGGTTGCCGAATCTCAGCCAACGTCAAACCCAATGGATAGAGTTCCTTGAGTCCAGGTTTGACTACAAAATCGAGTACCGGCCAGGCAGGATCAATCCGGCACACGCAATCAGCCACTGACCAGATTTAATGGCCGACGTGGTAATCCTAAAACTACAGCAAGACCCGTACCTTGAGCGATTATTCTAACGAGGCAACGACCCCCACAACGTGTATGATAAAACCAAATTCTGGTTCAATGCACCCTATTGGCGACGACGCTCCACTCGCCAAGTTGTCGTTCCCCCAGACGACAAACTTCACTGCATGCTACTCGAAGAATTCCATGACACCGGGCCAAGTAGACACTTCGTAGAGGACAAGACATTGAAGAAGCTCGCGAAATAGTATTAGTGTGACAAGATACAATACGGCATGGCCAACTTCTGTAGAACCTGCGACACATGTCAGCGACAAAATTCCCGTCTCACGAGGCCACCCGACCTTCTGCAGCCGCTTCCTCTTCCGACGATACCATGGACAGACATCTCTATGGACTTTGTCACGAGATTACGAGTCACACCGGGGGATATCACGCGATCCTCGTGGTCGTCGACAGGTTTTTCCAAAATGTCCCACTTCATCTCAAGAACAACCACCGTCACCATCGAGGGAACAGCACAGGTGTTTCTAAACAACATACTGCTGCATACCGATTGAGAAGATACGTGGAAGCTTCCTAACGACATAGCCGATGACTAGGCATCAGTGCCTGGTCAGACTGTGACGACAATCTCAAGTCGTACACACAACGGCAAGGGTTTGGCTAAGAGATGCAAGGCAAAGTGTCAAAATGCTTCAATAGTTTTCACAGAGAGACATGAAAAATGACAGGTCCATGGCATAAGTACCTACCGTGGCGCACGGTGGGTGTCGCACGTGGCAGCACAAGGTCTGTCCTAAAACCGGCCAAAAATCACTATTTTGGCCGTAACTCAGCGTGGACATGTCAGACGACTACGCCGTCTGAACCTAGACATGCACAATCACAAGCCGGACGCTACGACTTGCATACATCCAGCATCAAATTGTAGACACACAATGCAAAAACATGCAAATGGAGCCCATGGCCAGTCCACCGATAAACTCCTACGAGATGCAGAAAATCTGCAAGAGGTCCCAGGCAGCGTCCAGAGGTCTAAGACGGTTTTCGATCAGCTCCAAGCTGGTAGTCTACCACCAGACAACGTACTGGTACCACCAGGGTCTGCATCAGGGATCTGCACGGGCATGGATACGGCCGGGTGGTCACAGTAAACTGTAAAGGTCGACAAGAAATGTCATAAATCACAACACTCTCCCATTACCCGATGGTACGCATGTCTATACACATGCAGCACTAAAACGAGTACAACAACGAGTGCAAAAACAGTCGTGACACAGACACACTTTGCACTCAACCACTCTTAGGCATGGGGCAATGCCCAGCAGAACAAATGGCCACTAGAAACTTCCCGTGTGCTAGTGCCTTCGTCAAGAAGTCAGCACGCTGCACGTCAGTGCCAATCCATATGACACAGATCACGTGTCGCTCCACCAAATCACGCACAAAGTGATGCTCAACCGTAATGTGCTTCATGTGAGCATGAAAGACACCAGATTTCTCCGTAATGGAAAGAGCACTCTGGTTGTTACAACGAAGCACAATGGCACGTACTGATTGACACAACTCAATGAACAGGCGTTGTAGCCACACTGCCTTACTAGCTCCTGCACCCAGAGCAACATACTCTGCCTCCAACAAGCTACGTGCAATGCAGCCCTGCTTCCCGCTATGCCAGGACACAATGCTACCATCGAGCAGGAACATGTAGCCGGTGTGAGTGCGTCCATCTAGACTCTACGCCCAGTCGTTGTTGGTGTAGCTGTTAAGAACCACCAAACATTGCCGATGAAAGCAGAGTTCGAGGTACGGTATGGAGACCACATACCGCACCACTTGCATAACCGTATGAAGGGCTCTAGCACATGGAGCCTGCAAAATCTATGCAAGGAGGTTGAAGGCAAAGGCAATGTCGGGGCGTATGGTAGTGGCCAGGTACATCAAAGATCCAATGAGGCGGGAGTACAAGGTCACATCCACTGTCTCCCCCACTTGTGTGGGATCTTCCACCTTTGGGGCATCCTGCTTGTAAGGCGTGAGAGGTGTGGAAGCCGTGGGCACTGTACCAAGGAGGTCATTGGAGCGCTCCCCCACAACATGTGCATATTGGACGTGATGCAACAGAAGTGTCTAATGTCTACGGTCTCGCAAGATCTCCATGCCAAGAAACACCACTGCAGGACCAAGATCCTTCATCCTATAGGCAGTCTCGAGGACTGCCTTGGCCTCCCTTACGGCCTCCATGGAAGGAGATACGATCATAAGGTCGTCCACATAGACCAGAATGGTGGTGAATTGCTCAGGAGTCCGTCGGATAAAGAGGGAGGGATGTGCCTCGCTCTGTACATGTCCTGCATGAGTCAGGGTGCTAGTGATCTCCTGGTTCCAAAACCAATGAGACTACTTGAGGCTGTACAAGGACTTGCGCAAGCACCAAGCCTTGTCACCGTCCTCAAAGCCTGTTGGCTAAGCCACGTAAATCTCCTCATCCAGAGAGCCATGGAAGAACACATTGTTCACATCCATTTGGTACAATTCCGAATCATGCTAAGCCACTACACCAAACAGAGCACGAGTTGAGGTCATGCGACCGACAAGGGAAAAGGTGTTAGTGTAGTTGATGCCCTCAATCTGAGAGTACCCGTTGATGACCAAGTGAGCCTTGTGACATTCTAGTTAGCCGTTTGGCTTCACTTTCTTGCGAAAGACCCACTTGACCTGAATAGCCTTCCTCCCAAGTGGAAGGTCGACTAGCACGTAGACTCTATGCTCTCGGATGGCATAAAGCTTATCCTCAAAGGTAGCACGCCAAGGGTCCGGATCCTCTGATGAGAGATCTTCCTGCAGTGTGCTCGGATCAGGCGCCATAGAGGGAGAGCTTTGAGTGGCAAGTACACATGCCTCATTGTTGGGCCTGACAACCACAAGGTCAGCTGTTGCATCACATCCAATATGAAATGGGCGAGGGAAAAGATGGTACCCTACAGGGCACACTAGATGTACCTCTGTGTGAGCAGTGCGAATGCTTAGGCCCAGGGCCTTTGTGCTGGGATCACCACTCGCGATGTTGCGAGTGGAGCGTCAGGGTACGGGACCTGACACTCGCTGCACGTCGGAGACCAATGGTCGAAGACGACCATCGGGCTCAGGCAAGTAATTGGGGCTCAAGGGGCTAATCTCAGGCTCAGAGACAGGCACGACCACAGCCGGTGAGGGCTGAGGCAAAGGAGCAGGTGATGTAGTGTGAGGAGATCCATGTGTGGGAGACACGGGATTGGGTGTGACAATAGGAGCAGGAATCGAGGTAGGATCATGCACACAGGCAGGGATAGTGGTGGACACAGGTAGAAAATCATGAGTACATGTAGTGTGCGAGGGAACACAGGTAGAAACCGGTTGTGCTCGAGAGGTCTCTAGGCCGACAGCGATGATCGCTGGGTCATCAAGGGCCAGAAACCGAGAAGTGGAGGGGGCTCAAACAGACAAATCAACCAGGCAAGAGGTCCTCGCAGGCCCAGACTCCCCCATCCGTCAAGAAGCCTCACATGTAGGAACATGCATGACAGAAAGTGGCGTGATCGAGGTGAGGTCACGGTAGGTGAGAGACTCAAAGAAGAGCGCGTAATGGGATTCAACAATGCGACGACGGGCGGGGTCCCAAAAATGCTAGGCCTTCAACCGCACGGGGATGCCCACGAAGGCACACAAGCAACACCGCGACGAGACCTTGGACCCTTGCTTGTCCTCGGTGTACCACACGGAAGCCAAGGATCCCCAGACACGAGTGCAATGCAAGTCATCACAGTGGCCAAACCAAAACTCGTACGGTGTGACGTGGTCCGAAAGGGGACTGTGCTGGAGGCGGTTCGAGACCCACGTCATGTAGGCGAATCCTTCAAAGACGAAGGACTTTGGGAGACCACACTCAGACCGCATAGCGCGAACCACATCCTCCATGGTCCGGTTTTAGCGCTCAGAGACACCGTTATGCTGAGGAGTAGCAGGAGCGGAGACCTGGTGAAAAACCCCGTGCATGGTGAAGAAACCGTCCACCTTCCCAAGAAACTCGCCGCCGTGATCTGAGCGGAAGGTATACACTGTGTGGCGGGACTGACGCTAAGCCATCACTAGCCAGAGGCAAACCGCAAGAGCTGTGTCACTCTTCTGGCGCAAGCTGTAGATCCACTGCATCCGGGTGAAGTCATCAATCAGGGTCAGGACATATCGGCCCAAAATGGATAGAGACTCGACAGGAAGAGGACCGAGAAGGTCCAAATGGACTAACTCAAGAGGGCAAACTGTGCAAGAACGGGAGTGAGGGTAGGTACAATGATGCATCTTACCCTGAGCGCAGAAGAGACAGTCGGTCTTGGGCGGCTTCTCGAAAGAAGTCGCGTCAAGAGTGAGTGCGGACTGTGTCCGAATGAGCTTTGACACAGTGTCAGAGTCCACATGACGCAGGCGACGATGCAACAATCGATGGTGCTCAACACATAGAGCACCATTGAAAAAAACATGAGCAAGAGGGGAGGGGGAGCAACAAGGAGAAGAAATCTGAGAAACACGATAAAGATAATCCACAATTGATGCATAAAAAACAACGATACGAGTATCAATAGCATTCATAGTTACGGAGTGTGCAGTGTGCTCCACAGAGAGTCTCATCAGTGTGTAGGAACGTACATAAAGCAAGTTGAGCTCAAGGACAGGCACAAAAGTACATAGGAAAGATAAAGGGGGCCAGACGGACCATCAAAGCGCACAACCCCAACACCCTGGACTGGTAAGGACTGGTCAAAGCTTGTGTGAACGGAACGAACAGACGCAACAAGACAGAAAACAACAAAGTGACTGCGACGACAGGTCATGTGATGAGGGGCACCAGAATCAATGATCCATGTGCCAATGGGATCACGACTGGAGGACGTGATTGTAAAACGGGCAATGGAACACTCGGCCTCAGACAGGCGCTGAGCAACTGGTGAGGAGGAATGACCAAGGGCATAGAGGTACGACTCATGAATCCAATCAGTACTGTCAGGCCCACAGTCATCACATGGCAGTTGTGCCACCCACACGAGTCATCACAAGCGACGAGAATAAACAAACGAGAAGTGTGTGAACTACTCGGCTGAGACAACACACTCGCACCTCCCTAAAAGCCAAGCACCAAACGGAGCTCGACGATGGTACGGTCACGAGGGTTTGGGTTGCCACTAGTCGTCGGTGAGGAAATGGGAATAGATGCAGTCATGGTCACCGAGCGATCGGAGGCTATGTTGTTCGACGTAGCCCGCTGCCCATGTGCAGCTTGAAGACCAAGGGTGATCCGAGCCCAATCAAGCGGCTATTGGCAGTCAGTGTAGCGATGATGACCTCCATAGTTGTAGCAGTGGATAGTACATCCACTGCTATCGCCCGATGACTACTGTTGTTGTGACTGCTACAGGACCAAACCATGCTTCTTCCTACCCTTCTTCCCCTGTGCCACGACTGCCACATCCTGCATCTTAGTCGGGGTAACCGGGGTGGACGAGGAAGAGAAGGGTGTACTAGAGGATGGAGAAGTGGTATGAAGGCGGCAACGCAATGACCGCTGCAGCAAGAGAACTCTCCTGATGCGCCACAGCTGCCTCGCGGGCGGAAGTCACCTGGAGGAAGAGCTGATGTGCCCAAGGAAGAAGCTGAAGGGAGGTGGAGAAGAGCTCAAGCACAGCGTAGCTGTACCACGAGAAGATGTCTGCATGCTCAAGGTGGACTCCGATCATGAGCCTGCCAAGTGCCCAAAGCTGTGTGCCTCTTGAAGTCCCAAGGCACGTGTAGATGCACATAGCACGCCACCAGTAATCAGCTGCAAACTCGGCAGCTCCCTGAAAAAGGGAGTGGAGAGCACGAATGTGAGACGCGCGGGTGGCGTGCGTCTCTGCAGCAAGCTAAGACAGTGCCAAGTCCCAGCCCCCACGCGGATCGGCACCCACGCCCGGCCTCTCCAAGGAAAGGACGGAAGTCCACGATGGTCTCGCACGACATGGCGTAAAGGAGTCTGAGCATCGCCCAAATTGCTGTCAGTACCTGAGCGTAGTCCGTAACCTGGTACGGACTGTGATAGTAGGGCCATACCTCCTCGGAAGTGGCCCAGACCTGGAAGAGAGTCTCCTAGCATTCAAAGCCGTCCTCGCTGACATAGCGCGGGGGCGGTGTCTCGAAGTCCTTGGGTTGGCGCTCTGTGGGGAGAGCAACGACAGGCTGAGAGGAACGAGGGATGGGAAAGACACCGGGGAGAGGAAAGTTGCCGAGGTAGGGATCAAGTAAGGGTCGGATCTCCGGGAACAGAGAACCGGGACACATCTAAAGCTGGCGGAGACGCTCTTGAAGCATGCAAATCTCCCTCTAATGGGTGTCATCATCCATCCCTGGCATGCCAGGGTCCTCATCCAAAGGATCAAAAAGTGGCGGGTCCTATCCTGCTGCTCTCCTTGGTGTAAGTGCTGACTGTTGTGCAGAAGGTATGGCATTGCCGACTTCCCTAAATGTCTGCTGTGGGGCCGTGGACTGACCATGAATAAGGTCAGTGAGTGCACGCATAGCGTCAGTTTGTTGTTGCTACTGACGACATATCTCATCCTGCTGACTCCGCAGATCCGCAATGGCATGCGAGCATGGGCTCATGACCCCTGAGGAGGAGGAGGAGGGATCTGCTGTTCCTTTGCATTTGTCACTAGTCGGAGCCATGCCAGCGCTCACTATGGACCGTGATGTCAAACTGGTCGGATTTCAGAACCGTAAGCAGTTCTCGAGAATTTGAAACGCTGGGAATTTTTGACTTTCCGACCCCAAAATTTGACTTAGGGGTTTGCTTACGGCAGCACGGACCTGATGATACCAGCAAGGAAAAATGCTGGCATCAGCACAAGTTTTTTTTTTTTTACAACCCTCATGGTTGTTGGGCGGCTGCTCCGCGGCAGACGCGCGAAAGCTACACAGGAGCTTCCGCTCGGCTGCAGCCGCTGCTACGCCTGCGCTTGCAACATCAGCCGCGCAGCTGCTTGCACAACTATGGTAGCAGCTGTGCGCTGCTACTGCGCCGTGTCACTGGTGTGCGCTGCTCTTACTATGCACTGCTACTGCTACGCGATGCCGCTGCCGCGCTATTGCTGGTGCTCCGTGCTACTCCTGCTACGAGCTGCTGTTGCCGCGCTACTGCCGCTACTGCTTGGTGTTGCTGTTGTTGTTCAATGCTACTACTGATGTGTGCTCCTACTTGCTACTACTGCTGTTGCCCGCCGCCGCCTCCACCACCACTACGCAGCGCTGCTACACGTTGCTCTTGCTGTGCGCTATTGCTGGTGGTGCCCGCCGCCGCTTGCTATGCGTGCGGCCTGCTACCGCCGCTGGTAGCGCCAAAGCCAGTAGCTGCTAGCGGCTGCCGCCTACTATAGCTGTCGACTCCTCTTGCTACTGATGCACTCTCACGTGCTGAAGGTGGGTGATGTCGCCGGTAGTCAGGTGTCGTCGACACGTCCCTGTGCATCAACTGCAGAATTGACGCTCACTGCTGCTGCTCTGCTACGTCTCTGCTGCGCAACTCGACGAGAACTATCTCGCCGCTTCGATACCATGAGAAGATGTGTGGAAGCTTCCTAGGGACACGGTCGTTGACTAGGCGTCAGTGCCTGGTGAGACGGTGATGACAATGACAAGTCTTACACACAACAGCAAGGGTCTGGCTAGGAGACACAAGGAAAAGTGTTAGAACGCTTGAATAGCATTTGTAGAGAGAAATGACAAATGACAGGTCCATGGCGTAAGCACCTGCAGCGGCCCACGGTGAGTGTCGCACGCGGCAGCATAAGGTCTGTCCTAAACCCGACCCAAAACCACTTTTTCGCCGTAACTCAACATAGACATGTTAGAATACTACGCCGTCTGAACCTAGACATGTAGAATCAAAAGCCGGACACTACAACTGGTCACATGCATGCATCTGGCATCAAACAGTGGACACACAATGCAAAAACATGCAAATTGGGCCCACAACCAGTCCACCGATAAACTCCTACGAGCTGCACAAAAATTGTAGGAGGTCCCAGGGAGTGTCCAGAGTTCTGGGACGGTCTTCTATGATGTCCAAGTTGGTAGTCCATCACCAGACGGCGTACCGGTATCACCTGGGTCCGCTTCAGGGATGTGGATGGGCATGGACATTACCGAGTGATCACGATAAACTGTACAAGTTGACAGGAAATGTCACAAATCACGACACCGATAACCATCACGGCGTTCCGATAACCATCACGAGCGACAGATAACCATCACGGTCGATTCACCACTCGTTTTTGGCACAAACTGATGACCCGCTACGATAGCAAAATTCAACTTTCAACGGCGTTTCATCCTCAAACCAATGGTCAAACCGAGCGAACAAATCAAACGCTCGAGGAAGTGCTCTGAACACTATGCGAACCTCATGGAATGGATTGGGCACTAAAACTCCTGACTTTCGAAATCCCATATAATTTGGCAGTTTCCACTGCAACAGGTAAAACCCCATTTGAAGTGGTGTATGACAAACTTCCTGCCACACCAATTGGACTACAAAGCCACGGCAACATTCGTGCGGTCGACGTTCAACATCGAGACTTCACCACTGTGTGGGAAGAAACATGAAAAACCCTCGGGAAGACACAAGCAACAATGAATTGAGCGGCGGACCGACATCGCAGCGACGACATCTTCGTCACTGGCGACAAAGTCATCCTTAGCTCGGCGAACATCAAGCTCCGCGGATCCGAATGCTTGAAGCTCGAACCTCGATGGTTCGGACTGTTTGAGATCAAGCATATGCAAATCCCTGTGGTTGCGCAACTCACATTCCTCGATACTATGCAAGTTCATCCGGTGTTTCATGTTAGCAAGCTCAAGCACTACCAAGACCTCGGAGAGAACTTCCCTGGCAGAGATGTCCCTCCTCCGCCTCCCGTTCAAATGGACGAAGACACGGAGTACGTCATCAAGGACATCCTCGGCCATCGATGATGAGGCAAGACGACAGATTATCTTGTCAAGTGGCACGACTACAACAGCGCACACATCACATGGGAACCCTACGACAACCTCTGAGACGTCGACAATCTCATTGACGGCTACTACTGCCGTGTCCAGGCCACATCTGCACGCGTGCCGGGACGTCGTAGCTAAACGGGGGGGGAAGTGTTACATACCAAACGTACACGAGTCCGTTATCTCCTGGAGTGGGCATTTCAGTTACTTCGCAAACAGCCCATCACGTCACAAGGACCACGATGTTCACTCTGACGGTCGAGGGCAAACTGGGCAACTGCCCCGCCCTTCATGGATATTCCCGAACCTTGTGACAGCTTTGACAATTGGAAATAGTTTTAGGGCATGCAGGCCCATGCAAGAACGAACATGAACTCTGTGTGTGAGTGCGATGCAAGACGGCAAGAATTTGGCTAAGTCTGGAACGCTGAATATAAAGAACAAGGAGAGTTTACAAATGAGGCCCTAGCGGGCTTATATAGGGGCGCTGGCAGCTAACCGCACCGGGCCCCGTCACCCCTGCTGAACCCGAATGAGTCAACAGGGAGAACACACTGCATGCACCATGAGAGTAACAAAGGTGGTCTCCTCGAGGCACCGGAACAACTCTCCGAGTGCCCGGGTCTCGACCATCGAGAAAATATGAGCAGTGCCAAAACATCTCGGAATCAACGTCCAGACATTATAGACGTCTTTCCGAACATCGGAAGCCCCACAATAGCCATCGGGTCTCCTCGTTGCACCGGTACAGTCAATCGGGTGTGCGGGTCTCAACCCACCGAGAAAACTCTCCTACCACCTGATATGCCCACATGGCTGCCGGAACACATCAACCGCGTCTCGCCGGCGCTGTCGTAGGAGCTGGAGAAGTCTCGGTGCAGTCCGAAGGCCCGTCGTGTCGTCATGCCCTCCTCTGTCATATACCCCGAATGTGGGTATATCGGTAAACTAGTAGTGTCGGTCGTGACGGGTGGAAGCCACACAAACCAACACTCCCCCTGGCTGACATAGCCGTCCACGCCAGAACGAATGAGCGAAGGCATGGAACAACAATGCATGGCAAGCCATAACATGCATGAGTCAACTCGCACAAACACACACACACACACACATACACACACACACACACACACACACACACACACTCGTTTGCTATCCATCTAGGATCTCCCTGGACACTGGCACAGCCCACCAAGTGTCTGGGTCTCGACCATGAGAGGAGTGATGCACACGCACACAAACCAGTGTAATGCACATCATACACATGTCAGAGGACAAGATGGTCTCCTCGTGACACTGGCGGTACCAGGGTCCGGGTCTCGACCAC
>SZWC01001811.1:106973-128456 GCA_023375785.1 Penium margaritaceum | reverse complement strand
GGAATTGGGTGAGCGAGTCGCATGCGTGTGAAGGACACCTCCGAAGAATATTCGAAGACAGAAATTTCTGGTCGACTTTTAAAAAGAAATTCATCGGAACATCCCTTCTGGAATTTGGTACTATGTCACCACGATTCGGAAAACATATCCCTACTTCGCACCTATTCTTCAATTGTTATCTATGTCACCCCCATATTTCGGACATTCAGAACAATTCTGCCGAACAGAGCATAGATGGTGAACAAGTATGAGTTGTAAAGCAGAAAACCGTTTGGGAATATGAAAAAATCCAACAATTTGTGGTTATTCTTAAGTGTAATTCGATGAAAAGTGTCAAAATGACCGGACTCATACATACAAGTGTTGTGTTACAAATGAGGCGTAGTCAGGGCCGGAGGCTTGATCGCCGCGCGACGCGCATAGATTCGCCACGTGACTGGTCAGATCAAGAAGCTCCGCCGAGGATTCGGGGGGCTTTGAAGATCGACAACAAAGATGCGAGATGCATCCTAATAGTGTTGGTGTGTGGGCTTTGGCCTGAAACCCTTTTGAGGACAACGAGGTTACTTTGGGGTGTGGCATGATGCTATGGTTGAGGTTATGCTCGTCAAGACCCGCGTACCTGGTGAGTTCTACCAGTGTGATGTGGAGACCCATTGCCTATTTGTGTAATGCATAATCCATGCATGATGTGGTCAAGACCCGGACACTCGGAGACATTTTCCGGGGTCACGAGGAGACCATGTTTCTCTGTCTCCCTTGCATGATGTTTGACACATTGGTGTGTGATTGACTTTTTGCATGGTCGAGACCCGGGCACTTGGTGGGATGCACCAATGTCACGAGGAGACCCTGTGCTGTGCTATGCTTGATCGGTGCTTGCTATGATTGGTTGCCGAAGCCATCCTTTCACATTTGTGTCAGTCAGAGGGAGTGTTGTGTGTGGCTTCCACCCATTACGAGCGACGGCCAGGAGAGCAGCAGTACAGGAGAGCACGACATGGTCCTCGATGCGGACCCCGGAGGTAGCGGCACGTCCACACGTGGTGGTGAGAAGATGCAAAGAAGCTTCCTAGCAACACTCCCATTGACCAGGTGTCAGTGCCCGATCAGACGATAACGACAGTCACAGGTCGTGCACGCAACGGCAAGAGTTTGGCTAGGGGACACAAGGCAAAGTGTCTGAATGCTTCAATAAGCAGAGAGAAATGACAAATGACAAGTCCATGGCATAAGTACCTGCCGCGGCGCACAGCGGGTGTCGCACGCGGCAGTGCAAGATCTGTCCTAAAACCGGCCCAAAACCACTGTTTTGGCCGTAACTCTGCGCACACATGTCAGAATGCTACACCGTCTGAACGTAGACGAGCAGAATCACAAGCCGGATGCTACGGATGGACACATGCATGCATCCGGCATCGATCGGTGGACACACAATGCAAAACATGCAAATCGGGCCCACGACCAGTCTACCGATAAAGTCCTGCATGCTGTAGAAAACTGCAGCAAGTCCCGGGTAGCGTCCAGAGCTCTAGAACGGTCATCAGTCAGCTCCAAGTTGGTAGTTTGCCACCAGATGACGCACCGGTTCCGCCTGGGTCCACATCGGGGATCTGCACGAGTATGGACACGGCCGAGTGGTCAAAGTGAACTGTACAGGTCGACAGAAACGTCACAAATCACAACACTCCCCCACGACCCGATGGTACGCATGTCCATACACGTGCAGCACTGAAACGAGTACAACAACGCGTGCAACGACAAAACGAATGGCCACCACTACACCTCACGCTCAACCAGTCTCGGGCACGGGGCGAAGTCCGACAGAACAAATGGCCACCAGGAACTTTCCGCGTGCTAGTGCCTTCGTCAAGAAGTGAGCACGCTACATGTCAGTGCCAACCCAAATGACGGAGATCAAGTGTCGCTCCACTAGGTCACGCACAAAGTGATGCTCCACTGCAATATGGTTCGTGCGAGCATAGAAGACACCAGAGTTCTCCGCAATGACAAGAGCACTCTGGTTGTCGCAACGAAGCACAATGGCGGGTACTGATTGACCCAGCTCAAGGAACAGACGCTGCAGCCATACCGCCTCAGCAGCCCCTGCACCCTGAGCCACATACTCCACCTCCGATGAGCTACGTGCAATGCAGCCCTGCTTCCCGCTGCGCCAAGACACAACGGTACCACCGACCAGGAACACGTAACTGGTGCGACTGCGTCCGTCTAGGCTCCAGGCCCAATTGCTGTCAGTGTAGCCATCAAGGACCAGCGTACACTGTTGGCGAAAGCAGAGTCCGAGGTACGGTGTGGAGACCACGTACCGCACCACTCGCACAGCCGCATGAAGGACTCTAGCACGTAGAGCCCGCGAAAACTGGGCAAGGAGGTTGACAGTGAATGCAATGTCCGGACGTGTGCTAGTGGCCAGGTACATGAGAGATCCGATGAGACGGAGGTACAGGGTCACATCCACTATCTCCCCAAGCTGTGTGGGATCGTCCACCTTCAGGGCATGCTGCCCGTCGGGTGTGAGAGGTGTAGAAGCCGTGGGCACAGCGCCGAGGAGGTCGCTGAAGCGCAACCCCACAGCACGTGCATATCGGGCCTGGTGCAGCAGCAGAGTACGATGTCTACGGTCTCTTACGATCTCCATGTCAAGAAACACCGCTCCAAGACCAAGGTCCTTCATCCTGTACGCAGTTTGGAGTACTGCCTTGGCCTCCTTCACGATTTCCAGTGAAGGAAACACGATCAGAAGGTCGTCGACATAGACCAGGATGGCGGTGAACCGCTCAGGCGTTCGGTGGATGAAGAGAGAGGGATCTGCCTCGCTTTGTCATATCCCGCACGAGTCACGGTGCCAGTGATCTCCTGGTTCCAACACCGAGGAGACTGCTTGAGGCCATACAAGGACTTGTAGCGCCACACCTTGTCGTCGTCCTCAAAGCCGGGTGGCTGAGGCACGTAGATCTCCTTATCCAGAGAGCCATGGAGGAACGCATTGTTCACATCCATCTGGTGTAGTTCCAAGTCATGCTGAGCCACTACATCGAACAGAGCTCAAGCTGAGGTCATACGGCCGACAGGGGCGAAGGTGTCAATGTAATCGATGCCCTCAATATGAGAGTACACCTTGACGACCAAGCGATCCTTGTGGCGTTCTAGTGAGCCATCTGGCTTCACTTTATTGCGACAGATCCACTTGACCTGAATAGCCTTCCTCCCAGGTGGAAGGTCAACTAGCTCGTAAACTCTGTGCTCTCGGATGGCGCGTAGCTCGTCCTCGTAGGCAGCACGGCAAGCGTGAGCATCCTGTGATGAGAGAGCTTCCCCCAGTGTGCCCGGATCAGGCGGCAAAGAGGGAGAGCTCTGCGTGGCAAGAGCGCACGCCTCAGTGCTAGGTCTGACGACCACTAGATCGGCTGCTGCATCACAAGCGATGTGGAACTCGCGAGTGATGAGATCGTACCCTAGAGGACACGCCGGGTGTACCTCCATGTGCTTAGTGCGGACACTCAGGCCTAGGGCCTTTGTGCCTAGGTCACCACTCGCAATGCTTCGAGTGCAGCGCTTGGGTGGAGGGCTAGATGCTCGTTGAGCTTCGGAGTCCAATGGTCGAAGACGACCGCCAGGCTCACGGGAGTAACCTGGGCTCGAAGGATGAACCTCAGGCTCAAGAACGGGCACAATCACAGCCACGGAGAGCTGAGGCAAGGGAGCTGGTGATGTCGTGCGAGGAGATGCGTGTGTGGGAGACACGGAACTCGGTGTGACAGTAGGGGCAGGTGAGGCAGGGCCACACATAGAGGCAGGAGTGCCGGCGGAAACAGGAGTACGTACAGGTGTAGGATCATGGGTACCTGAGGGAGGCGAGGGAACCGGGGTAGAAGCCGGTGGTGCTAGAGAGGTCTTTGGGCCGACAGCAATGATCGCTGGGTCATCAAGAGCCGGAGACTGTGAACTGGAGGGAGCTCGAACAGACACATCAGCCTGACGAGGGGTGCTCGCAGGCGAAGACTCCCCCATCTGGCGAGAAACCTGACACGTAGGGATGTGGATGAGAGACAGCGACGTAATCGACGTCAGATCACAGTAGGTGAGGGACTCAAAGAAGAGCGCGTTGCGTGACTCAATAATGCGACGACGGGTAGGGTCCCAAAAACGCCAGGCCTTCGATCGTGGGGAGATGCCTACAAAAGCACACAAGTGACCCCGCGGTGAGACCTTGGACCCCTGCTGGTCATCGGTGTACCACACGGCAGCCAAGGACCCCCAGATGCGAGCGAGACGAAGGTCAGCACGGTGGTCGAACCAGAGCTCATACGGTGTAATGTCGTCCGGAAGGGGACCGTGCGGGAGGCGGTTCCAGACCCAAGTCATGTAGGCAAAGCCCTCAAAAGCGAAGGACTCTGGGAGACCGCACTCAGATCGCATAGCGCAAACCGCATCCTCCATGGTGGGGTTCCAACGCTTAGAAACACCGTTCTGCTGAGGAGTAGCAGGAGTGGAGACCTCGTGAAAAATCCCGTGCTCAGCGAAGAAGCTATCCATCTCGCCTAGAAACTCGCCACCAAGATCTGAGCGGAAGGTGTGCAGTGTGTGGCGGGACTGACGCTCAGCCATCACTAGCCAGAGGCGAACCCCGAGAGCGGCGTCACTCTTCTGGCGCAGGCTGTAGATCCACTGCATCCAGGTGAAGTCATCAGTCAGAGTCAGGATGTATCGACCCCTATTGGACAAAGAATCGACAGGAAGAGGACCAAGAAGGTCCGAATGGACTAACTCCAGAGGGCGAAGTGCGCGAGAACGAGAGTCAGGGTAGGTGCAGCGATGCATCTTACCCTAGGCGCAGAAGAGATAGTCGGTCTTGAGCGACTTCTCGAAAGAAGTCGCATCAAGACCGAGAGCAGGCTGTGTCCAAATGAGCTTTGACACAGTGTCGGAGCCCACATGACACAGACGACGATGAAGAAATCGCTGGTGCTCAGGAGACAAGACACCAGTGACAAACACGAGCAGAAGGGGAAGGGGAGCAAGGAACAAAAGTCTGGGATACACGGTACAGGTCATCCACAACAGAGGCACGCAGAACCACGCTGCGAGTGTCAATGGCAGTCACAGTCGCGGACTCGGTAGTGTGCTCCACAGAGAGTCCCATCAGTGTGCAAGCACGTACAGAAAGCAAACTAAGCTCAATGTCAGTCACAAATAGCAACTCGGAGAGATACAAGGGGCCAGACGGACCATTGAAACGCACAACCCCAACACCCTGGACTGGCAAGGACTGACCAGAGCCTGTGCGAACGGAACGAACAGACGCAACAGGGCCGAGAACAACGAAGTCACTACGACGACACGTCATGTGATGAGTGGCACCTGAATCGATGATCGAAGTGCCACCTGAATCACGACTGGAGGACGTCACTCTACAACGAGCAATGGAATACTCGGCCTTAGACGGACGTTGGGCAGTAGGTGGGGAGAAACAACGAAGAGCACCAAGGTGAGAATCATGAATCCAATCTGTACTGTCAGGTCCATCATCATCACATGCCGACTGTGCCCCCCTACACAAGTCATCCCGAGACACAAGAATAGACAAACCGACAGTCTGTGAATCACTCGGCTGTGACAACACACTCGCACCTCCCTGAAAGCGGAGTGCCAGAAGGTGTCGGAGCTCGGCGATGGTGCGGTCGCGTGGGTCCGCATCGCAGCTACTCGCCGGTGGAGAAGTAGGAACAGCTGCAGTCGTGGCCGCCACGCTGCCTGAGGATGGCGAGGATGACGTGCTCGACGTGGAACGAAGGGCGTGTGCAGCCTGGAGCCCACGAGTAATCCGCGCCCAGTCGAGCGGCTGCTGGCACTTGTTGTAGCGATGTGTGCCTCCACAGTTATAGCAGTGAACGGAACGTCCACTGCTACCACTGGAGGGCGACTGCTATTGTGACTGCTACTGGCCTGGTCTTCCCTTCCCCTTCTTCTTCTTCCCCTGAGCTACTGCTGTAACACCCTGTGTCTAAGTGGGTGTGGGCGGGGCCGAAGAGGAGGAGGAAGGCGAGGACGTGATGGAGGATGAAAAAGGAGAATGCACGAGGGATAATGGTGGTGATGCGACGATTGCTACAGTAAAGGAAGTCTCTTGATGGGCCACGGCTGCCTTGCTAGCTGAAGTCACCTGGAGGAAGAGCTGATTCGCCGAAGGGAGAAGCTGCAGAGTGGCTGAAAAGGGCTCGAGGATAGTGTCGCTTTACCGTGTGACGATGTCAGTATACTCAAGGCGAACTCCGAGCATCATCGTACAAAGCGCCCATAGTTGTGTGCCTCCAGAGGTCCCAAGGCACGTGTAGATGCGCATAGCGCGTTGCCAGTAATCATCTGCAGGCTCTGCTTGCCCCTGACGGAGAGAGTGAAAGGCACGAATCTGTGCTACACGAGTGGCGTGCATCTCTGCAGCCAACAGGGATAAAGCCAGATCCCAACCCTCGCGTGGGTCGGCGCCCGTGCCTGTGCCGGGCTCTCCAAGGAAGGGGCGGAAGTCGACGACGGTCTTGCATGGCATGGCATAGAGGAGTCCGTGCATCGCCCTGGCTGCTGTTAGCACCTATGCTGGGTCTGTAGGCTGATACGGGTTGTGGTAGTAGGGCCACATGCCCTCTGAAGTAGCCCAGACCTGAAAAAGGATCTCCCAGCTGTCAAAGCCGTCCTCAGTGATGTACCGTGGAGGTGGTGTCTCAAAGTCCTCGAGTTGCCGCTCCATGGGGAGAGCAACCGCAAGCCAAGGAGGACGAGAGATGGGGAAGACTCCTGGAAGGGGATAGTCACCGGGATAGTCGGGTGACGATTGCACCATAGGGATCCGAGGAGATCTGGTCCCCGTCTGCAGCTGACGGAGGCGCTCCTGAAGAGCTCGAATCTCATGATCCGGAGAGTCATCTGGCATGCCTCGCATGAATCGCTCATCATCCAGGAGGTCAGGAACTGGTGGGCCAGGTCGAGCTCCTATAACGGGTGCCTGAGCCAACTGCTGTGTACAAACCGCGACGTCGGCAGCTCCCTCGGAAACCTGCCGTGGGACTGTGGACTGGCCACGCAGAAGCCCAGTTAGCGTACGAATGGCATCAGTCTGCTCCTGCTCTAGGCGACGCATCTCAACCTGCTTGCTTCGTAGGTCCTCAATGGCCTGCGAGCGCGGGCTCAGGACCCCTGAAGAGGAGGAGGAGGAATCACCTGTCGCCTTCTCCTTGTTGTCCGACAAGTCCATGTCGCCTCTTAGTATGGGTCGACAGGTCAAGTTTGTCGAATTTCAAAAGCGTCAGCGTTTCTCCAGGAGTTGAGATGCTAACAATTTTTGATTGTCCGGCCAAATATTTGGCCGAGTATGGTGCTGACGTCAGCAGGTGGTTGCTGACGTCAGTACGACCTCATGATGTTAGCAGGCAAAAATGCTGACGTTTGCTCGACTCCCTTCGTTTTTCCTTTTTTTTTTCTCGTGGTTGTGTGCGAGCATGCAGCCGCTCCGCGGCGGCTGCGCAAAAGCTGTGCGGAGGCTGCGCAGCAGCTTCCGCTCAGCTGCTGCTGCAATTGTGCTATCAGCTGCAGCAGCAGCTACGTGGCTACGTGCGTAGTAGTGGCAGCAGCGGCTGTGTTATGCCACTGCTACCGCTGCGCGCTGTGGCTGCTGCTCGCTGCCGTCGCCGCGCGCTGCCGCTACTACTGCTGCTGCTACGCTATTGCTGCTGTAGCTGCTGCTCCTACTGCTGTGCTGCTGCCTTCGCGGCTGCCACTGCTCCTGCTACGCCGTTGTTGCTGCTGTTGCTCTACTACTGTCGCCGCTGCCACTGCCGCGGCCGCCGCTGCGGGTACGGACGGCGACTGCACTCGTTGCAACCGCCACGCGCTGTTGTAGCTGCTGCTACAGCCTTGCTACTGCTGCTGCTGCTGCTCTGCTGCTATGTTACTGCTGGCACGGTGGCAACGCCGCTGCTATGGTCTCAAGTGACGGGTGTGGGCTGCGTCGACGGCGACCGGCTGTCTTCGACAGGCCCCAGTAGATCTGTAGCAGCGATGAATCTCCGTACTACTACTCTGCTGCGTCTCTGTTGCGCAGCTCAGTGAGAACTGTCTCAGTGCTTTGATGCCATGAGAAGATGCAAAGAAGCTTCCTAGCAACACTCCCGTTGACCAGGCGTCAGTGCCCGATCAGACGGTGATGATAGTCACAGGTGGTGCATGCAACGGCAAGAGTTTGGCTAGGGGACACAAGGCAAAGTATGTGAATGCTTCAATAGCATTTGCAGAGAGAAATGACAAATGACAGGTCCATGGCATAAGTACCTGCCGCGGCGCATGGCGGGTGTCGCACGCGGCAGTGCAAGATCTGTCCTAAAACCGTCCCAAAACCAGTGTTTTGGCCGTAACTCTGCGCACACATGTCAGAACGCTACGCCGAACGTAGACGTGCAGAATCACAAGCCGGACTCTACGACTAGTCACATGCATGCATCGGGCATTGAATGGTGGACACACAATGAAAAACATGCAAATCGGGTCCACGACCAGTCCACCGATAAAGTCCTACATGCTGTAGAAAAACTGCAGGAAGTCCCGGGTAGCGTCCAGAGCTCTGGAACGATCGTCGGTAAGCTCCAAGCTGGTAGTCCGCCACCAGATGACGCACTGGTACTGCCTGGGTCCGCATCAAGGATCTGCACGAGTATGGACACGACCGAGTGGTCACAGTAAACTGCACAGGTCGACAGAAACGTCACAAATCATTACAGGTGGACCACCCACTCGGAGCTGACCGATGATTGCCCCAACGTCGTGAATGCTGTCTCGGGCCTCTTACACTTTTTTCTGCAGCCTATTCTTGATGCGTACTCGGGTGGCGTCGGAGCACCGATGAGTGGTGGCTCCATCCACCAGCAGATGCCAGAGAGCTGCCACGACGCCCTTGGTGCTTGATAAGGTGCTTTTCGGGTTTTTTTGCAAAAGCTAGAGTTTTCTCGGCGGACTGGCTCTTGAGCCTGATTTGCATGTTTTGCATTGTCTTTCCACCGATTGGTGCCGGATTTATGCGTGTGACCAGTCATAGCAATTGGCTAGAGATTCTGCATCTCTAAGTTGAGACGGTGCAGCGTTCTGATTTGTTTGCGCAGAGTTACGGCCAAAATAGTGTTTTTGGGTCGTTTTTAAGACAAACCTTGCACTGTTGCGTACGACACCCGTCGTGCGCTACGGCGGGTATATATGGTGTTGACTTATTATTTGTTATCTCTCTGCATATGTTTGTTAATGGAAGCCCATTTGACACTGTGTCGTGTCGTCTAGCCAAACCCTTGCCATTTTGCATCCGTGCTGTGTTTTCATCGCGAGTTGACTGAGCGCTGGTGCTGAGTCAGCGGCAAGCGTGCTAGGAATCTTCCTACAATCTTCTCTTGGTATCAGATTAGTGAGACAATGCTTGCCGAGGTGTGCAGCAGAGACGTTGCAAAGCAGTAAAAGTGAGAGTCACCGCTTCAGCCGTTCCACTAGGACCTGTCGACATCACCCGACTGCTGGTGACGTCACCCACTTTCAAAACGTGAGAGTGCATCAGCAGGTGACAACTTCTATAGGCAGCAGCCACTAGCAACTGTTGGCATTGGTGCTAGCTGAGGCGGCAGCAGGCCGCAGTCGTAGCAGGCAGTGGCGGGCAGCAATAGTGCGCGGTAGCAGCAAAGAGCAGCAACAGCAGCACGTAGCAGTGTTACGCAATATCAGCAGGTGGCGGCGGGTCGCAGTAGCAAGTAGCAGCATTGAGTTGCAACTGAAAAAGCAAAAGTTGTGCACTAGTGCATCAGAGCAGTAGCGCAACAACAGCGTATGGCAGTAGCAGCGCGTAGGAGCCAGAGCGCATACCAGCAGCAATAGCAGGAGCACGCAGCTGTGTTGTAGCGCAATAGCAGCTTACAGCTGCTGCCAGAGCTGCGCAAAAAGCTACGCGATTGCTGCTGCAAGCGCTGACTCATGACCAGCAGCGGCGAGCAGTCGCATGAGCAGCAGCGGCAAAGAGCATGTTGTTGTAGGAGAGGTGGCGGAGGAAAGGAACTACAAAAGCAGCTTGCAGTGGCGGCGGCAGCTGCAAGCAACTGCGCTCGTAGTAGCAACATCGGCGGGAAGCACCGGGAGCAGCTATGAGCAACAGCCACTAGAGCAGGAGCATCGGATAGCAGCAGCTTCCGTATCTATTCAGCGGGTTGTACACACACAAAAAGAGAAGGAAGAAGCAGCTCACAACAGTAGCTTATGGCGGCTGGGAGTAGTGGCAGCGGAGAGGGACGATAGCAGCTTGCAGCAGCGGTGGCATCAGTAGCCGCGAGCTGCACCAACCACAGTAGTAGCAGGTAGCAGCTAAAGAATTAGCCGTAGCAGCTTTGACGGGCAGCAGCCGCACCAGCAGCGGCGAAAGCAGGCGTCTGTAGCGTAGCGGCGGTGAGCAGTAGCCGTAATAGCAGCACCAGCAACCGCAACATCGGCGAGCAATTGTAGTAGAATTTGTAGTAGGAGCAACAACAGCAAAAGGCAACAGCCGTAGCAGCAAGCAACAGCCGCAATAGTTATAGTAGAAGTTGTTGCAGCAACCGTAGCAGAAGTTGCTATAGAAGCTGCTATTGTCGGGTTTGAGGGGGACTTGATGCGAGGGACCCCGTCCGAGTGAGGGGGGGTTCGGTCGGTTGGGCCTGTCGTCTCGACAGAGGGCGCGACAAAGCGTCGGCCAAGCACCGACCCTTGAGCTGGCGCGTGTCGGCCAAACGCTGCCCCCTCCCCAGCCAGCTGAGAGCGGTAGAGGAGGCCGACGGGTGGCCTCTGGCCGATTGCATGCGAGGGGGGGGGAGCGAGCCTTACCCTCCACTGCGCTCGCCGCAAGGGTCTAGACAACCAAAATAAAAGAGGGGGGAGGGGTTTCCTCGAGTGGGGCACACAAGCAAAACCCCGGGAAGAGGTACCCGACTGGCATCAAGTGTTTGGTGACCCAAACAGAAAAAGAAAAAAGGAGGGGGGCTCCTCCTTCTCCCTTTGAATTTAGGAAGGGTGTTTTTCCTTTAGTTTTTCTTAACTTTTTACCTTTTAGTATGGCTCAAAGCCATCACCTTCAGCTGACGACAGAAACCATTGTAGTCGTACCCGTCACGAGAGTCACATCAGGAGCAGCAGCAGCAGCAAAGGTGACTTGAGGCCATAGCCGTCAGCTGACGACTGCACTCAGTATTGCATCGGCAGCACCGGAGGCGACTTAAGGTTGCACATTGCGATAGTTGCGTCATCACCACCGTGTGGCGATAGTGCAACATTACGACTAACGTTGTGGCTGTGATTGAAGACATCGCAGCTTGTCTGAGAGACGTTGCTCCACTCGCATCCCTCTACGTGGCTCTTTGCGCAACCGGGATCGAGTGTGCAGTACAATCACCCACGCTAAGCTCTCAACATGAGCTACGTAGTGTTCTTGTGGGCATTGCCAGCGCCGTGGTCTCTGCCTGAGCCTCAGCCGTGGCAGCCGCCACAGGCACAGTGGTCGATGTACCCGTGGCACACGCCCCACTTGTCTTTAGGGTTTTCGTGCTACAACTCTCAAGATAGGTAGAATGCCTGGCGCCTGTGCCGACAGTGCCCTCTTGGGTGGCATCCCCCTTGGGTTAGACCCCCCCCACCTCCTCCTTCGGTGGATACATCATCGGGTGACGCGACAGTACTTCTGCAGGGAGATATGGCCGCCCTACACATGGAGGTCCGGAACCTCAAGCACATGGTCCAGCAGCTCCTTGACCATGTGTCTTCCAAGTGAGCTACTACCCCGCCGCTGATGTCACCTCCCACTTCATCTTTATCCTCGTCCTGATCCTGCATCCCTTCCTGCAATGATGCTAGTATACCAGATCTCTCGTCTACATGCATCACCCTTCGTTCCGTTTTGGAGGCAGTCGGCATCATAGTGACAGACGAACCCTCAGCCCCTGATTGTACCGCTTGAGCTTGCACTCGTCGTGTGCAGTGGCGAGCTGCTCATCTGGTACGTCGTGCGCACGCAACACCACCGGATGTGACTATGGGAGGATTCATACGTGACGAGACCCCCTCGTCCCCTGTCCTCGGCTTGGTCTGCCGAGTCCCTACAGCTCTTGTCGAGGTGTCAGTCGTGGGGGGGATAGTTTGTCTGTTGATGACCACGGTGGAGCTTGGCATCCGTGAGGTGACTATTGTGGAGCACAGGATGGTTGAGGCGAATGATACTAGACAGCAGTATCAGTTGGCAGAGTGTTTGGTGGAGGCAGACGTCAGCTCTGACGGAGACTCTTTGTCTGTAGAGGATTGGTCCGATGCTGAGTCGGAGTTGGGGATGGAGATGGTGATTGTTGCCTTGGTGGATGACTTGACGACAGCCGACGCCGGAGTTGTGCTCGACGATGTGCACGCTCCCGCATTAGTTGGTGTGGAGACAACTGCCATGGTGCCAGGAGCAGAAGTAGGAGGAGCAGGTGATACAGATGCTGATGCTCGGCATAGAGCAGACGCCCAGGTGGTTCTGACAGATAGTCCTGGGCAGCAAGAGCAGGTCATGGATCGCCAAGACGAGGCAGACTTCCTCTATGAGGATCAGTCATCCATTGGGGACTGATCAGACACGGATTCGTTGACAGACGTAGAGGCCCAGTGCGCTGCCGTATTTGCAGTAGCCTCGGCAGGAGCACGATACGGCTCCTCGGTGACAGAGGATATTCGCGTGTGCGACATGAAGGATGCTGAGTGAGGTGAGGACCTCCGACTCCTCGCTACCCTGACCGGTGTCGCTGACACCATGGCAATTTCAGCCGAGGACACAACTACTCTTGTCCGAGCTACAGTTCCTCTACCTGAGCGCCTACGCTCCGCGGTCGACGAGCAGGAGGCAGTGGTGGCTCAAGTGGAGGCCCACAATAGGTGGATTATGGGTTGCACACCAGGGATCATGAGGAGCACCACGGCACTGACTGCACCTTCAATGACCACGACGTTGCCGCGGATGCAGCTGTGGCTACACATGCCGACGTGCGGCCAGCACCTGACGGTCGAGCGACACGTTTGTCACGAGCAGCAGGTGCCTTTGCAGCAATCGTTCCTATTGCCCTAGTCGACTTATGTGGCGACTTACTATCTTGCGACCCCGCTCTACCAGCACCTCGTTTCTTGACAGTACTTGAGTCAACGACTGACGTAGAGGACGTCGACTTGTCCGACGAGCAGGCGCAACTCCACTCCTTCCTATGGGGTGAGAACTTGAGGCTGCATCATGCTTTGGCTTGTGCTGACGCGCACACAATCGAGGTCCACCGTCAGGCTTGTTCCGCAACTGACTGTCTACATGCCACAGATGCAACCAGCCGGTCGGCTGTAGCGTCAGAGCTTGTCAAACTCCACATGCGTCTTGACGATGCGGAGGCCGCGAGGCGATATGCAACTCAGTAGTTCGAGGCCATACAACAGAAGATTGTTCTGGAGGAGGCCCTTACCAGTGCACCAGTCACATCAGTAGACGACAACAGCGACGATAATGACACCGACGACGCCGCTCCAGGGTGAGGCACTGTGTGAGCACATCCCACCAGTATCGTCGCAACACTTGCTATTGCTGAGCAAAGCTATGTGGCCATGTGGGAGCCGTGTTCCCTCCTCACGGATTGTATTGGATGTAGCCATCAGCTTTGCTCGTGCTGTCAGCCTTTGCAGCCCAAGAGGAGTGTCGGTTTGTGGGCTTTGGACTGAAACCCTTTTGAGGACAGCGAGGTTGCTTTGGGATGTGGCACGATGCTATGGTTGAGGGTACGCTAGTTGAGACCCGCGCACCTGGTGAGTCCTACCAGTGTAACGTGGAGACCCATTGCCTACATGTGTAATGTATGATCCATGCATGATGTGGTCGAGACCCGGACACTCGGAGACATTTTTCGTTGTCATGAGGAGGCCATGTTTCTCTGTCTCTCTTGCATGATGTTTGACACATAGGTGTGCGATTGAATTTTTGCATGGTCGAGACCCGGGCACTTGGTGGGATGCACCATTGTCACAAGGAGACCCTGTGCTGTGGTATGCTTGATCGGTGCTCGCTATGATTGGTTGCCTGAGCCATCCTTTCTTAGTTGTGTCAGCCAGGGGGAATGTTGGTGTGTGTGGCTTCCACCCGTCACGAGCGACGGCCAGGAGAGCAGCGGTACAGGAGAGCACGATGACAAGGTCCCCGAAGCAGACCCTGGAGGCAGCGGCGCGCCGGCACGTGGTGGACCACCCACTCGGAGCTGACCGACAAATGCCCCAACGTTGTGGATACTGTCTCAGACCTCTGTAGTTTTTTTTGCAGCCTATCCTTGATGTGGATCCAGCTGGCGTTGGAGCACCGATGAGTGGTGGCTCCATCCACCAGCAGCTGCCACAGAGCTGCCACAACGCCCTTGGTGCTTGACGGGGTGCTTTGCGGTTTTTTGCAGAAGCTAGAGTTTTCTCGGTGGACTGGCTCTTGAGCCTGATTTGCATGTTTTGCATTGTCTTTCCACCGATTGGTGCCGGATTTATGCGTGTGACCAGTCATAGCATTTGGCTAGAGATTCTGCATCTCTAGGTTCAAAAGGTGTAGCATTCTGATTTATCTACACAGAGTTACGGCCAAAACAATGTTTTTGGGCTGTTTTTAGGACAGACCTTGCACTGTTGCGTGGGACACCCGTCGTGCGCCGCGGCAAGTATTTATGCTGTGGACTTGTCATTTTTTATCCCTCTGCATGTGTTTATTAATGGAAGCACATTTCACACTGTGTCATGTTGTCTAGCCAAACCCTTGCTGTTTTGCGTCAGAGCTATGTTGACGTCACGAGCTGAGTGAGCGCTGACGCTCAGTGAGTGGCAAGTGTGCTAGGAAGCTTCCTAAAATCTTCTCTAACAGATCATGATATATCTCGATCAGTCGAGAAGTCGAACGAAAGGTCGTCCCACTTCTGTTAATGATTCTTGAAAGTGGTCGAAGTTGTCACAATGTGCTAGAAAGATCGCCGAAAGGGTAGGGCAGTTGGCCGAATCATCCTCGACCATTAGCGTGACAATTGAGGTCTCGTTGTGCGGTGGGCTATTCGAGGAATGACAGAAATGCCCACTCAGAAAGATTAGGGACTCGTGTATGTCTAGTATGTGACACATCCCTCCTCTTATTCGTGACGTCTTGGTGCGCGTACAGATGTAAACCGATGAAGATGATAATACCCATCAACCAAGTGATCGACATCACGAAGATTTTCATAGGGTTCCCAACTACTGTGCGCGACATCGTAGCCGTGCCACTCAACAAGATATTCCGTAGTCTTGCCACATCGTCAATGGCCAAGGATGTCCTCATTGATGTACTCTATGCCCTCGTCCAATTGTACAAGGGGAGGGGGAGGTGCACACCTACCAGGTAAGTTCTCGGCGGTGACCTAGTAGTGCTGAAGTCTACTGATGTGGAACAACGAGTGAAGTTGCATAATGTTGGAGAGTTTGAGCCGTGCAAACTCGAAGGTTTGCATGCGCTCGATCTCAAACGGTCCCAACCATCAGGGTTTGAGTTTTCAACAGTCGACTCCACGAAGTTTGATGCTTTCCAAACTAAGAAGGACTTTGTCGCCAGCTACGAACACGTCGTCACTGGGATGTCTGTGAGGTGCTCTCTTCATCACCGCTTGTATCTTCGCGAGCGCTTGCCATGTTTCATCCTAGATGGTGGAGAAATCACGTCATTTGATGTCGTTAGCGGGAATGTTGCTTTGGCTCTGAAGTCCGGTTGGTGTGGTGGGAAGTTTTCCAAACACCACTTCAAACGGAATTTCGCCTGTTGCTGTGGACATCCTCGAGTTACATGTGAGTTTGGCAGTCGGCAGTTTGGCTGCCCAATCTGTCCCATGTGGCTTGAACAATGTTCACAGAGGTTGTTCGAGCGTCTCGTTGGTCCGCTCGGTTTGACCGTCGGTTTGAGGATGGAATGCCGTGGAAAGTTGGATCCGACTATTATGCGAGTCATCCAAACATGCGAGAAATGGCTGGTAAATTGACTGTCTTCCTTGCTTGTGATGGTTCTCGGCACACCACGTAGCCCTACGATGTTGTTTAAAAACAGCAGTGCTCTGCCTTCGGCGGTGACGGTGCTCGTAGTCAGGATGAAGTGTGATATGTTTGAAAACCTGTTGAAAATCACAAGGATTGCGTCATACCCTTCGAGTGTGACAAAGTCCATGGAGATGTCAGTACACGGTTCTTTTGGAATGGGAAGCGGTCGCAGAAGTTTGGGTGGCCATGTGTGACAGGAGTTTTGTCGCGGAAAGGTGTCTCATGTTTTGCATAAGTTAGCCACGACGGATTGTATTTTCTCCCACCAGTGTTACTTCGCCAGCTTCTTCAACATCTTGTCTCCTCTGAAATGTCCACCTAGACCGGTGTCATGGCACTATTTGAGAAGCATGCGACGTAGTTCGTTGTTCGGAGGTATGACCACCAGGCGAGTGTACCGTCATTGCTAATAGAATGCCTCGTGCCAGAACTTGGACTTGTCATATCTACCATGGTGGTCGTAGCCACGTGTAGTAACTTCTTCAGATATGGATCTCGTTGCAGTTGAAGTGTCGCTGCCTCAGCCATTAAGTCTGGTCAGTGGCTGAGCGCATCTACAGGGTTGGTTTTTCCCAATTGGTACTCGATGTCATAGTCAAACCCGGATTTGAGGAACTCTATCCATCGCGTTCGACGTCGACTGAGGTTGGGCTTCGTCTCGCTGATGCCAAAATGATCCTACATGTCTGTTAATGATTGACGACCGCTTCTCGCGCAGTTCATGGGTTGTGTTGTACGACAATACTTTGCTCACTGTGTGAAGCAACAGTAGTTTGACGTTAAAAACCAGTCGGTTCCCACCCTTTCACTTTATGTTTTGCAATTGTTGGAGCTTTCAGCTCAATAGGACGAGCCCAATCCGTGAGTGACATGAACGCGATTGACGTAGAACGCCCATTACCTCCGACGGTTGGGGAGACATCCGACATATTTGACGTGCTCCTTGGGGTGTGGATGTCCCCTCTCCGCCCAAAACTAACATGTGATGAGGCCAAACTTGCCTGGCGCCTAGTCAAGGCTAGGTGTGACACCATCTATGACTATGCACTACCCACTCCGTACGCAATGTGTTGGATGATGGATATGCAGGGAGACCTGTGCATTCCAAGGATGAGTGGCAGCCATGGGAGCAGATGCATCCAATCACCTTGTTGCGTATGTGACCCCATGATGTCTTCTTTCATTTCATACAATTTTTATTCATGGAATACCCAGTTTCAGCTTTTTGGTACTCAGTCAACTCTTTCATGTTTGTAATACCATTTTGTAACAACACTGTAGTATGACTACACAACACCGTAACATGACTTCATATGTATTGCCACAAAAGTACACTGGTGAAAGAAGTCAGCCACAGAATGTCTCCTACATGAATGACAATCGGTTTGTTCTTAATACATGTTCATTTTTGTTTCTGGGAAACCCATGGGTCAATTTGAGTCCTCTCACTAACATACCATGGGGAACACTAAGTACAAAAGTCATGTAGGATAGTTTTCCTCGTTCAAATAACCTACTCTGGAAGCCCACTCACACTGCCCTGGAAGCCCACTCACTAACCACCTTTGAACGGAGGGTGGCAGTGAAAAGATCCATGCCATAACCTCACAGGCAGGGTAGAGGTGTCCTACATGACATCCTGGCATACAAAGGCCATACGCACGGGCAAAGCATGCGGTGTCCATGAATTCTTCAATAGCATAGTAGAAGATCTCACTGATGGGATCATTGACTTCACACGTTGAGTCTTCCTCTTCTTCCATGCTGTCTTCCATGACCTGGCCTTTGTGGCACGGGCACATGTACAGCTGAATGATGCGTGTTGGCTTGTTGACGGCACATATCTTTGAAACCTGTTGGTTTTTTCGCATCTCTCATTGTGCTCTGTTGTGTCCTCCCGGCTTGTGTACATCGGCGTGCAGATGACTGACGGCGAGACTCGACGCTGATGGAGTGTCGTCCGGTGGAGCCGACGCACGCTGAGGTCTTCTCGCTGTTCGCTGGAGCCTCCTCTCTCCGGCGACGCGCTCAGCTCCATCGGCAGGCCTCCTCGGCGGTCGTGCTGCCGGCGGTCATTGACACCGCAGTCGTTGCTTGCATGCGTCCAGCGCGTCCCATCGCGTCTGCATCGTCATGCACTGCCTAGGGTCCCAGTTGCATGTTGCATGGCCCTGTTTGGCAGCATAAACCATCGTGGACACTATCTGGGTTTAGACTGCCATAACTCCTCGCTACTATTTTTCTAGCAGATTCTGACCACACGGCTGCGTTCGCAGCGTCGGTATTATGGTATGGTCTAGTTTTCAGGCAAAACGGACGACGCCCGGGTTTTGGGCTGTCGGCTGCCTGGCAGGCCTCACCGAGAAAACCTGCCAGCCTGAACTGAGCTATTTTCTGATTGGCTGATGAACTGAGTAACAAGCTCTACAGAGCTGGGGGGGCCCTAGAACTTGGAGGGGTCTCCCATTGTTGTTCATTCCTCATTCCTAATCAGTCATTATCAGTTTTCAGCTGCTTTCTGGCGCTAACTCTGGCGCGCGCGTTTCTGAGTAACAAAACCCAGAGCTTCCAGACTTAGACTCTAGAGCAGCAGACTGAGGGGGCAGCTGACTTAAGCAACGAGCGTGGAAGCCCGCACGCTGCATCAACAACGCTGCTGCCCCAACCTGCTGNAGTTTTCAGGCAAAACGGACGACGCCCGGGTTTTGGGCTGTCGGCTGCCTGGCAGGCCTCACCGAGAAAACCTGCCAGCCTGAACTGAGCTATTTTCTGATTGGCTGATGAACTGAGTAACAAGCTCTACAGAGCTGGGGGGGCCCTAGAACTTGGAGGGGTCTCCCATTGTTGTTCATTCCTCATTCCTAATCAGTCATTATCAGTTTTCAGCTGCTTTCTGGCGCTAACTCTGGCGCGCGTGTTTCTGAGTAACAAAATCCAGAGCTTCCAGACTTAGACTCTAGAGCAGCAGACTGAGGGGGCAGCTGACTTAAGCAACGAGCGTGGAAGCTCGCACGCTGCATCAACAACGCTGCTGCCCCAACCTGCTGCATAGTTTCTTTCTTGGTATCAGAGCCAGAGCGTAGCAGCAGCAGCAGAAGACTGGCGAACAGGTGCGGGACAACGCCGGTGGACCTCCCATACGCACCAGTGCAGGGGAAATGCTGCCGGATTTTTTCCGACAACATTGACCCTCCTGGTGGCGGCGTCAGAATTTTTCCCACGGCCACTGGGCCAGGGGAAATGCTGCCGGAATTTTTCGGCAGCACTGACCCCCACGCGTGACGTGAGGAGGTGAGCGGCAGGCGGCGTCTGACGTCTGTTTGCGACGACGCACGCGACAACGTCACCCAGGTGCAGTGACTGGCACCACCAGCAGCAGTAGGAAGAAGCAGCAGCTTGCAGCAGCCCGCAGCAGCAGCAGCTCACAGCAGCAGCAGCAGCAGCTCGCTGCAACAGCAACAGCAGCCCGCAGCAGCAGCAGCTTGCAGCAACAGCAGCAGCAGCGTGCAGCAGCAGCAGCGACGTGCAGCAACAGCAGCAGCCCGCAGCAGCAGCCGGCTGCAGCAGCTCGCAGCAGCAGGAGGCAGCAGCCGCAGCACGCAACCGTTGCAGCAGCGTGCAGCAGCAGCAGCGGGCTGCAGCAGCTGCTGCAACCAGCTGCAGCAGCCGACAGCTGCAGCAGCAGCAGCAGCTGCCAGCCGCGGCTGCTGCTGCCCGTTGCTCGCAGCGAGCGAGCAGCGAGCAGCAGCTCGCTGCTGCCAGCAAGCAGCAGCTCGCTGCTGCTAGGCGACCAGCAGCCCGCTGCTCGCAGCAGGTAGCGGGCTGCTGCCCGCTGTTGACAAGAAAAAAAAAGAAAACAAAACAAAAAAAAGACAGCAAAAAAAAATCCCCCACCCCCGCAACCCGCTGCAGTAGCCTGCAGCTGCAGCAAGCAGCTCCTACAGCACGTAGCAGCTGCAGCAGCGCTCAGCTGCAGCAGCTCGCTGCTGTAGCAATAGCAGTCATAGTAGCTGCTGCAACTCGCAGCAAGAGCAGCAGTAGCTGCAGCAGCAGCAGCAGCAGCAACAGCAGCAGCAGCAGCAACAGTTGCAGCAGCAAACAGCTACAGCAGCAGCAGCAGCAGCAGCAACCGCAGCAGCAGGAGCAGCAGCAGCAGCAGCAGCAGCAGCAGCAGCAGCAGCGGCAGCAACCGCAGCAGCAGCAGCAGCAGCAGCAGTAACAACAGCATCAGCACCAACAAGAGTAGCGGCGGCCCCAACATTTGCCGCTGCTGACGTGAGCACCCCTTTGCTGATGTCAGCACCCCTCTACTGACGTCACTGCTGACGTCACCAACAGACAAGAGAAAAAAAAAACAGAAGGAGGGGGGGCCGGGGGAGAAAACAGTGGCACTGCATACACGCAGTTCCCACTGCTGACGTCAGCCATCCTCGGCTGACATCACTGCTGATATCAGTTGCACACAAGAAAAGGAAAAAAAGAAGACAAAAAGAAAAAAAACACAAAAGGGGACGAGAGGCATCTTTCACCACCATGACCAACAGCCCCTCTGACGCGGGGTCCTCCTCCGTTGGGGGAAGGACCCCTAGCCCCACTTTTGTGCAGCAGCTGCAGCAGCTGCAGCAGCAGCAATAGCAGCAGCAGCAGCAGCAGCCGCAGTAGCAGTAGTAGCAGCAGCAGCAGCAGTCGCAGCAGCAGCAGCAGCAGCAGTAGCAGCAGCAGCGGCAGCAGCCGTAGCAGCAGCAGCAGCAGCAACAGCAGCAGCAGCAGCAGCAGCAGCAGCAGCCGCAGCAGCGGCAGCAGCAGCAGCAGCAGCAGTTGCCCTCTGGCATTGGCAGTGGCATCCCTGACCCACTCGCCGCTCTTCAGCTGCAGCTCGCCGCCTTGATGGAGAGGCAGCAGCAGCAGCAGCAGCAGCAACAGCAGTAGCAGCAGCAACTGCAGCAGCAGATGTCCTCTGGCATCGGCGGCGGCGTCCCTGACCCCCTCGCCGCTCTTCAGCTACAGCTCACTGCCTTGACGCAGCAGCTTGCGGCGCTGCAGCCATCAGCTTCCCACACTGCTACCGGTGCGCTGCCACCCTTCATCCCTCCAGGGCATGCCAGCCCAGCTGTGTCCGCTGCCACGCACTACCTAGCGCAACAGCAAACTCAGCGCCAGCAGCAGACGGTGACCTCCGTCCTTGGCCCCACTCTGGGCGCCGGCCGCAGACAGAAGGACTTTGAGACACCGCCGCCGCCGCTTAAGGCTGGCGAGCAGTTCCGGAGCTGGGAGCTCAGCTTCCGCATCTGGGCGCAAGGGGAGGGCCTATGGGTGTACTACACCCAT
>SZWC01001811.1:95070-105226 GCA_023375785.1 Penium margaritaceum | reverse complement strand
GTCTCCTCCTCGTCGGCCGCCACAGGCCATGTGCTCGTCACCAGTACGCTTTCTCCTCAGCACATCCGCCTCTTGCACCGCCGCCTCTGCCACGTCCACTCTGCCGCTGTGGACAGCATGCTTCGCACCTAGCCTGCCTCGGGGGTTGACCCGGAGACTTTCCCTCTCTCGTGTCCCACTGAGTGCATTGACTGCGCTCAGGGGAAGATGCACCGGTCCACGTATCCTTTGTCTGCCTCCCGTGCATCTGCCCCTCTCAACCTTGTCCATTCGGATGTCATGGGCCCTCTCCCCACCGAGTCGGTCGGCGAGCATGGTCGCTATGTCCTCACCCTCACGGACGACTACTCTCGCTATCGCTGGGTCTTCTGCCTCAGGCAGAAGAGCGATGTCGCCCACGCCATCTTGGACTGGCTTGTCCTCGCAGAGCGTGCGTGTGGCCGCTCCCTTTGCCGCTTTCGCTCCGATCGCGGTGGCGAGTACATGGGTGAGGCCACGACTTTCCTCGCCTCCCGTGGGATCCACCACGAGACATCCGCGCCCTACACCCCCGCCCAGAACGGTGTCTCCGAGCGGTGGAACCGGACCATGGCCGACGCCGTCCGCACCATGCGTGTCGAGTCCGGTCTCTCCGAAGGCTTCTACTTTGAAGCCATGGCCTACATGACCTGGGTCTGGAACCGGATTCCCCACGGTCCCCTTCCTCGTCAGTCCACGCCGTACCAGCATTGGTGCGGTCAGCGCGCTGACCTCCGCCCCGCTCGCGTCTGGGGTTGTGTCGCCATCGTCTGGCTGCCCACCCCGCAGCAGGACGGCAAGGTCGCCCCCCGCGGCCGTCCCTGCACCTTCCTCGGTGTCTCTCGCCAGTCCAAGGCCTGGCGCTTCTGGGACCCCTCCCGACACTGCATCGTCGAGTCCCGGGATGCCCTCTTCTTCGAGGACCTGTTTCCTCGCGACCTCATTCGCTCCGGCTCGACTGTGTCTATCCCGTCGCGTGGGGGAGTGGTGAGTCCGTCCTCCGTCCTACCGCGTCCGGGTGACACATTCTTCGGTCCCTCCGGGCCGACTGCCCCAGCCGCGTCCGCTGGTCCCTCCGGGTCAGCTTCCCCGGCCGCGTCCGCTGGTCCCTCTGGGTCCGCTGGTCCCTCCTGGCCAGCCTCCCCAGTCGCGTCCGCTGGTCCCTCCGGGCCAGCTGCCCCAGTCGCGTCCGCTGGTCCCTCCGGGCCGGCTGTCCCAGCCGCGTCCGCTGGTCCCTCCGGGCCAGCTTCCCCGGCCGCGTCCGCTGGTCCCTCTGGGTCTGCTGGTCCCTCCGGGCCAGCCTCCCCAGTCGCGTCCGCTGGTCCCTCCGGGCCAGCTGTCCTAGTCGCGTCCGCTGGTTCCTCCGGGCCAGCTGCCCCAGTCGCGTCCGCTGGTCCCTCCGGGCCAGCTGCCCCAGCCGCGTCCGCTGGTCCCTCCGGGCCAGGTGCCCCAGTCGCGTCCGCCGTTCCCTCCGGGCCAGCTGCCCCAGTCGCGTCTGCTGGTCCCTCCGGGCCAGGTGCCCCAGTCGCGTCCGCCGTTCCCTCCGGGCCAGCTGCCCCAGTCGCGTCTGCTGGTCCCTCCGGGCCGGCAGCCCCCGTCGTGCCCGCTGATCTCTCCAAGCCGACAGCCCCAGTCGCCTCCACTGGCCCATGAGCGCCGCCGCATGCCCTGCCACGCTACACACGTGGCCCCGGCGGCAGCCTCCGACCCAGGCCGTCGGTGAGTGTGCAGACCGTCGCACCGCGCTCGGTAGCGCCTCGACCCCCCGTGGCTCCACGTGCCTCCTCCACTCCCACGGTCGTGAGTGGGGACCCTGGCACCAAGGCCCTGGGCCTGACCACGTCGGCCATTATTGCAGACTTGCACCCGGGCTCCGCATTGGGCTACGCCATACTCCATCACGAGCATCGGCATGCTGTCGTGGCTGCCCTGGCATGCATCCCACCTGGGGCGCGAGAGGCACATGCTCTCTCAGTCCGCTCCACAGCACTCCCGGAGGACCCAGCCACCTTGCGCGAGGCACGAGCCTCTCCTGAGGCCGCACACTGGGATGCTGCCTGCGTCGATGAGCTCGCCGCTATCCGACAGCACCACGTGTATGACCTCGTCGACCTTCCTCCAGGCCGAAAGGCCATCGGTGCCAAGTGGGTCTTTCGGCGCAAGTGGAAACTCGACGGGTCCTTGGACAAGTACAAGGCCCGCCTCACTGCAAAGGGGTTTGCCCAGGTCCCTGGGGTCGACTATGACCAGATCTTTGCCCCAGTTGGCCGGTTCTCCACCAGCCGGGCGCTCTTCAGCCTAGTCGCCCAGTACGGGTGGGAACTGCATCAGATGGATGTGAGCAACGCTTTTCTCCTTGGTTCACTGGAGGGTGAGGAGCTTTACATGGTGCAGCCACCAGGCTTTGACGATGGCACCGGGAGAGTGTGGCGACTGCGTAAGGCCCTCTATGGCCTGAAGCAGTTGCCTCAGTGCTGGAACCAGGAGATCAGCAGCACGCTCCTTCGTGGTGGGCTCCAGCGTAGCACCGCAGACCCTGCACTGTTTTTCAATTCGCGAGGCCAGACCTTCGCTGCTGTTCTGGTGTACGTCGACGACCTCCTCATTGCGTCGCCAGACACGGCCGCCATCCAGCGTGTCAAGGACTTGCTGCACGCCACCTACCAGATGAAGGATCTCGGGTCTGCCCAAGTCTTCCTGGGCATGGAGCTCGAGCATGATCGCTCCAAAGGCATCCTCCATGTCCATCAAGCTGCTTATGTGCAGACTCTGTCCACTCGCTTCGCCGAGGATCTCCCACTCGTGCAGAGCGCATCCTCACCCATGTCGCCCGATGGCCAGGTGAAGCTGAAGAGTCCTGACCCAGCAGTTGTGGGGGAGCCAGTTGACGTGACCACGTACCTGCGAGTCATCGGGTCACTGATGTTCCTGGCGACGACGACGCGTCCAGACATCGCGTTCGCCGTCAACCTCCTGGCCCAGTTTTCTCAGGAGCCGCGTCACCTCCACCACGAGGCCGCGATCCGAGTACTGCGCTATGTCGTCTCGACTCCTCGGCGAGGTCTCATGTTCCGCCGTCAACCGTCTGTTGTCGCAGTGGGCTACACCGACAGCGACTGGGCCGGCAATCCTGACGGTAAGAGTCGCACAGGCTGGATCTTTCTGATTGGCGGCACGGCTATGTCGTGGCGCAGTGGCAAGCAGGGGTGCATTGCACGCAGCACTGCTGAGGCTGAGTACGTGGCTCTTGGATCAGGCGCGTGTGAGAGTGTGTGGTTGCGTCGTCTGTTGTCCGAGTTGCGTCAGTCCGTCCCATCCATCACGTTGCATTGTGACAATGAGAGTGCCATGGCCATCACCGACAATGACGGCGTGCATCACACACGCACAAAGCACATCAACATTGAGTATCACTATGTGCGGTCATTGTTGCATGACGGCAGCATCAGCATCGTATGGGTTGAGACAGCACGGCAATTGGCTGACTTCTTGACCAAGGCACTGAAGCGGGACTCGTTTAAGAAGGCTGTGAGTTCGGTCGGCGTACGTCCGTGAGTGGCTCTCTCTTTATCTCTGCCTGNCTCCATCGGCAGGCCTCCTCGGCGGTCGTGCTGCCGGCGGTCATTGACACCGCAGTCGTTGCTTGCATGCGTCCAGCGCGTCCCATCGCGTCTGCATCGTCATGCACTGCCTAGGGTCCCAGTTGCATGTTGCATGGCCCTGTTTGGCAGCATAAACCATCGTGGGCACTATCTGGGTTTAGACTGCCATAACTCCTCGCTACTATTTTTCTAGCAGATTCTGACCGCACAGCTGCGTTCGCAGCGTCGGTATTATGGTATGGTCCAGTTTTCAGGCAAAACGGACGACGCCCGGGTTTTGGGCTGTCGGCTGCCTGGCAGGCCTCACCGAGAAAACCTGCCAGCCTGAACTGAGCTATTTTCTGATTGGCTGATGAACTGAGTAACAAGCCCTACAGAGCTGGGGTGGGCCTAGAACTTGGAGGGGTCTCCCATTGTTGTTCATTCTTCATTCCTAATCAGTCATTATCAGTTTTTAGCTGCTTTCTGGCGCTAACTCTGGCGCGCGCGTTTCTAAGTAACAAAATCCAGAGCTTCCAGACTTAGACTCTAGAGCAGCAGACTGAGGGGGCAGCTGACTTAAGCAACGAGCGTGGAAGCCCGCACGCTGCATCAACAACGCTGCTGCCCCAACCTGCTGCATAGTTTCTTTCTAAGTATGTTGAACAGGATCCAAGGAAGAAACCAATGACAATGTTGAGGTGACAGTGTGATGGGCAGTCCATGGTACACGTTGTGGTGTATAGCTGATCTTAGTTAAAGAGAATGAACACTATGACTGAGGAATGAACTTTCTTTTGTGGAATGGGTACAGAATTTTTTTCTTCACGGGAAATTGACATTGAATATCCAAACAGTGGACAGCCCCACCGAAAACATCAGAAGCACCAAACAAGCATTGGGACAACATGGTCTGACAAATGTGCTTCCCTAACAAAGGTTCCTCTTGAACCTGGTTGCTTATTGTATGGTCACGTGTTATCTGGAATTCTTTCCTTGTAGCCTCCTTTCTTCATCGTGTGTTGGGTCCAAAGGGATTCATGGTAGTCTGTTCTCCCACTTCCTTGTCCTGCACACGTTGGTCACACAACATGGAGGAACGTTACGATTTGCATTGCACATGAATTGACTGAAACACATGGATTTGGACATGCACTTTACGTACCGTTCAGTCGCCATTGTTCTCCTCCTCCTCGTAGTACTCCTCTGGGACATCATCCTAGCCGCCATTAGTTATGCCCTCAGTTGCCCGTAGCCGGTGGGTGTAGTTGAGGGACTCCTGTCTGTGCCTTATGCTGTCCTCCTCACTCACACACCGGTAGGGTTCATGCTCCTCTGGCTTAGAGTCCTCATCCAGGATGAAGCATTCAGGGTCGTAAACCTCCTCCTAACTTGAGTCATAAGATGGGAAATTTTCAGGGCCATACTCGCGGTTGTTGTCGTCGGAGACGATGATTGTCTCGCCTGCGGTGCATCGTGCTGCAAACCAGCTGCAGGCCTGTCTGCTACACTTGTACTACCGTTTAGTCCTGCTGATGCTTTTGCTGAAACTGCTGTGGCCGCCTCTGCTACCTCTGCCTCTGCCTGGGTGCCAGTTGTGGCCAAGCGCTCGGCATGTGCCTCCGTGCGTACTGTTGCTTTCACTCTCTCCAACGGCTTCTGCTATGCAGCTTCTGCTGCTGTTGTAGCTGGTGCCATTGCCACTGGGTTAGTGCACCTTGACATTTTGTAGCCCCTCAGGCCACACGACGGCAGATGTTGTTCGCTTTGCTACGTTCGTTGCGATCTAAGCACTTGCTCTGTGGCCTTCCACTCACGCGACATGGACCTGGTTACGTCCATACGACCTCCTGAAGCGGAGTTAGCGCTGCAGGGTCAACACTGGCATGGCGTTGTTGTACGTGCACCGGAATGCCATCTTAGTAACGCCGACGTCACACAGCGGCTCCGGCGGCTGCCCCCCTTCGAGTAGCACTGCGCACGCGTGCACGCACGGCTGGCCAAAATCTTACCATGCCCCACAATAACACGACCATTGGGCAATGTCCACGCGTCGTACACGGTTGGATGCCCTATGTATTATTGGCAACCGAGGACCCTCCTCAGTGACATCGTGCCCGCTGCTCAACACAAATGCGTTCAGTAGTCGCACCTCTGCATTTGGGGCCAGGTTGCCCATGCACGCTCTTGCCTCTTTCCTATGTTCAGCCATCATCCGTTGCACCCACATGAAGACTGAGACAAGGGAGTAGAAGGGGTGCAACTTCCTCACTTCAATGATGCAAGCATTGAGAGACTCAGATGCGTAAGATGTCGTGTGCTCATGTGTCCAATCGGGAAGTAGACACGCGTCCACCACTCCAGCAGGATGCCGCCCAATCTCCCGCTGTCAAAGAAGTACAGAACACAGTGTGGGTACTATCACATCATGATCTCCTCGCACCGCTTAAATCCCACAATGATTAACACGTGTGCCAAATGCCAACACCAGCAGCTTACACGCTTTCTGTACCATTGCCTCACATTTTGCAGAAGGCGCCACACACAGCAAGTGTACATGGCACCCGAGAGCCTGCTGCCCATTGTTTTCATGAGGCCTTTCTCCCTGTCGCTGATGAATGTAGTTCCCGTCTCCACTGTGGTGGGGTACGTGATGCCGAGGTGAAAAAAAACCAAGCCCATGCCATTGGCACAGCGTGGTCGTTGGTGTCGAAAAACTGAGCCACCAATAGCATCTGTTTGTGCCTGTTCTTTTGGAATGTCCCATCCATGATGGAGATGGGCTAGGATTGTTGAAAACCAAGGACTGATGCAGTAGGGGAAACAAACGAGCGGCAAACCGTTGCCCTCTGTTGCCTCAATGAGAACGTATGTGTAGCGTTCCAGTCTCACAAGCTGCACAAAGTAGAAAAAGACATGGTGGAAGGATTCTTGTAGACGCAAGGTAACAGTTAAAAAATGTAGCACCGACTTCAAATTTCTTTACCTCTTGCGTATACACCGAGAACAGAGACCATGACAACATCCTAGACCCGAGCAAATTCTTGTGGGCCGCTATCTTTGCGCATTGTGGAGTACCCCGGTCCACGTCCTTGCCAGTCACATTCTTCACCACTGCCTCCACACTGGTGAAATCCGCACACGGGCTCTTCTGTAGCGTGGTTGCAATGTGCCGGGACACCTACTTCACTGTCGTTGTTGGATCTCCATGACCGTTTCTAGCACCTGGCACAAAGTGATGGCCATCCTTCCACTCGGACACCTTGACCAGTCCACTTTGAGTAAAGACGTGGGCGCGCAGAATCCAGGGGCAGTACTTCTCCTTGAAATGGGAACAACGTGCTATGAATCTTATTGGCTCACTCCTCAACCGCCGCATTGTCATGCCGTTCTTCATCAGGTAGTCTTCAACGGCTCAACGACACGGCCATGTTAGTGAACTCCACCCCCCCTGGGAAGGCGTCATCCACCTTCGTGCATTTAGGGGCTTTCTTTCCTGGCTCATCGTAGGATGACATTACAAAAAGAAAGACAAGGAACAATACCTATGTTGGCATAAAGGAACACTGACCACGAATGGGTTGGACAGTAGTGCAAGCGTGACTACCTACGGCAGTGTCATTTATCCTGCAATGGTTTGTCCCTAGAGCGACCTAGCCGCACCTTAGGGGTGGTAGGCTTCTTAAGTAAGGACAGGATGACGATGACTTTGGTGTCCAACTTCCCAAAAAAAATCAGGCGACGAGCAAGGACGGGGAGAAGATAAAACTTGGCTCGGCATACATTGCACCTGAACTGAACATTTTCAGGCTGCTAGCATCAACCAATGATCGGTGATCGAATGTTCCGCATATGCCAAAGAAGACACGTATACACCAGATAAACGCACTGGGATATGTTCTAGCGAGTGCATGAGCAGTCGGAGAAGACGACATGGTGCATGTCCCAAACATCGCAGACCTACATACAAAATGACAGTACCCCCCTCAAAAACAATTTCCAAAACACATAACTATTAAAAACACATTTGTCCGTTTGCAGTGTACGACTCCACTCTGACAGACGATTACGGAAATGATTTTGTAAAGATTACATCACAATGCTAAGAAATCCATACCACATTTTTGACATGTGTGCACTGACCTAAAAAACAAGTATGGCATACCCAACGTTTTAAAAAAGGTAAGGGATGCCCCCATGTCATTGCTTTGTTTCAAGGTCCGGGTACCCCGTGAGTAGCCCCGCTATTCATGGCTATACCCTTGTTATCTTCTAGTACGCTGGGTATGCCGTGCCAATTATTCGACCTGTGGGCACGCCAGCTTATTAATGCACGCGGTGCGGATATTCAAGCTATTTGGCCCAAAAAAATGGGAAAAATGACAGCAGTTCCTAGAAATTTCTCATTGGACTCACACACACAGATAGTTGTGTGGGGCCAATTCAATACACAAGAGTGTCAATGCCCTTGTGTATGTTTTGGTATGATTTTACGATGCACTCCACACTCCCTCTATACAATCGTGGTGTTTTGGCTGGGGGAGGGGAGGGGCAACATATGAAAACATGGCTTTGTACATGTTTATGCATGTCCACGATTCTCTCCCCGATTCAATCCCTCGTTACAATTGGAGTTTTAGGGAGGTATAGTGAGACCACCATAGACTTCAAGTGAACCAAGCGTGAATCGCCTATGAATACTAAGGAAATTCACCAAAAGTCTCATTGAACGAGTGAAATTATAATTTCATTTTAAAAAAATGTTTAAGGCAAAGACTGTGTGTTCCAAGTACACCCTCAAAGACTCTATGGGACAGATATGGGATATCTAAGGACTATTGCATTTTTCTTGAATTGAAAAAGAATCAACAATTAAAAATCCATAAAATAGGTTAACATTTATCTGAACATTATATTCTCTGAGAAAATTATAACACTGAAACTGAAACTGAAAATATGAGACTGAAACTTATGATTTCACAAGTGCATGCAAGCAAGTGAAGATGTTACAGGTACATTGTTGAATTGATGTCGAACCAAACCTCAGGGGACAGAGAGTAGGCTAACTTCAGGCTTTAACACCTAAAGCAAACTATTTAGAAAGAGCGCCCCACAAGGAACATCAATGAGAAAAGCTCCAAACCATAGACTGGCAGTAACTATCCCAAACTCATGTATCCAAAGTGAATTGAGGGAAGGAATCGACCAGTAGAAATAGTTCCAACATTGAGGAAGCATAATGAAAAAAAGCTGCAAGATTACGGGGCAAGAAAAATATCAACGCTTAATCCATGGCATACCATCTGACATACTCCCAAAAGCTATATCCCGGACAATGCACCACAAAAGGCTCCACCATACTTTTACAGGGACCTCTAGAAATGCAGAACACAGAGTGACTGCCATCGAGTGTGGCTGTCTCTTTGATCATGAAGGCAAAGAAGGGTAAGGTAATGCCCCAACTGACATGGGCCATTACCAGTCGTGGGTGAGCAGGCCACTGGTGACGTGTCCACACAAGGACATAGAAAAAAAAGGCAAAGGTTGGTAAAACAATGGGGTCATGTAGACGGTGGCCGTATTTCCTGAGTAGGATAAATCCTTGTAAGAAGGAGGCCACCACCAGTGATGAGAATTGTGGGGGGGGGGGAGCTGCCTGTGTGATGTATTCCTGAGAGGGTGATGAGGTTGAAAAAGGGTGGGCAGTCAAGCTGGAATACAAGGAGGAATCAAAATAGAAGAAACTGGTAGTGAGGGCTTAGTGATCCTCCACAACGGAGGCAATGAGAGTGGCATCATGTGGGAGAGGGAGCTTACAGGCTCACAAAGAAAGCAAGTGGCTCAACTTCTTTGAGGCCCACAGTGCTAACAGATGATAGAGCCGTGGGAAGTAACGTAGGAGGAAACTGACTTACCCTTTCTTTGGCTTGGCCTTTGCCTCAGCCTCAACTTTTGCTATTGAGAGCATCAGCCTTTCCAGTCGATTGTGCATATGTGGAGGTAAATTGTGCCAAGGATGAAGCAGAAGGTTCTTCAATAACTTCTGAAACTCTGGCAATAGTGGAATTATGGATGCAACTGTCGCATTCATAATCCCACCAAAGTTAAGGTTCTGTGGTGAACAAATCCAGGAGAGGAGTTGGAGGGACCTTCTTGGAAACAAGATACTAGGAATCTGGAGGAAAACCCTTGCAAATCAGATCGACTTCAAGCTGAGGTTGTGAACATTGTGTGAACGGATGATAGCTGATAAGGGTCATTCTTACAACGCTCATGGAGGATCTTGAGACAGTCGGCCCCATATGCATCAGCCAAGTTCTTTGCATGCACGATAAGGGTGTTCAAATGCACTGAACTGGTGCTTTTTGAGGCCTGACCGGTGACAGTGGAACAGTCGCAAACAGGGGTGCAAATTCTGATGAGGTCACGAGGTGTACAGGTTGAAGAAATAGGATCACACATGCCCATGTCTCTGGTAATATGTTAAGGCATCAAATACACACAAACACACAAACACACACACACACACACACACACACACACACACGCACGCACGC
>SZWC01001810.1:235947-262049 GCA_023375785.1 Penium margaritaceum | reverse complement strand
GAGAGGGATACAGGCCACGTCATCATCTCCAGGGATGTCGTCTTCAATGAGAGCAACGTCATCGGCACCAACATTGTGTGTGAAGAGGCAACAGAAACAGCAGCTGACGAGACAGTGGGAGCAGAAATTCTTCCTGACCCAGTTTCTCCCGATCCTTCCTCTACTGTGACAGTGGGAGAATCACTCTACTCTCCCATGTCTGATGCAGCAGATACAGCAGCTTCATCGGCAGAAGCAGAGGAGGGAGATGTAGCACCACCAGCAGAAGCAGTTGTGCCAGCCGCACCGCGTCAGCCGCCTGCTAACGCTCCAGCTCCAGGTCGGAGGTACCCTCTTAGGGTGCGTTACAAGCCTGGTGAGCGCGGCCATTTCTGGATGCTGCAGAAACCAGAACAGATGAACGTTGCAGTTGCAGCAGATTCAGATGAGCCAACGTCATACAAGGAGGCCATGGCTGCACCGGATGCAGCAGATTGGGCGCAAGCCGTACAGCAAGAGATACAGTCGCAGCTGGACAACGGCACGTGGGAGCTGACTGAGCGTCCACCTGGACGTAAAGTGATCAAGTGCAAGTGGGTCTTCAAGAAGAAGCGGGGAGAAGATGGTAACCTGGAAATGTACAAGGCGAGGCTGGTCGCCAAGGACTACTCGCAGCAGGAGGGCATCGACTACACAGTAACTTTTGCCCCCGTTGCAAAGTTTGCCTCTGTGCGCACGCTCCTCTCTTATGCAGCAGCTGAGGACTTTGAGGTTCACCACATGGATGTCAAGACGGCATTCTTGAATGGTGACTTGGAGGAGGAGATCTACATGGAGCAGCCGGAGGGGTTCGTCGTGGATGTCCAGGAGCACCTGGTCTGCAAGCTGCAGAAGTCGCTTTACGGCCTCAAGCAAGCGTCGCGTGCTTGGAACCTGAAGTTGGATGTGGCGTTGTAGTGCATGGGGTTTGAGCGCAGCGAGTGTGACTACAGCGTGTATCGCTGGCACCATGAGCATGAGATCCTCATCATCATTGTCTATGTGGATGACAAGCTCCTCCTTTCAAACAGCATGTCTGCACTGCAGGAGTTCAAGGAAGCCATGCAGGAGCGCTTCCAGATGTCTGATCTCGGGGAGGCATCATACTTCCTCGGTGTCCAGATCGTGCGTGACCGCAAGTCACGCTCTCTCTCGCTGCAGCACAGCCGCTACATCAAGGATGTTTTGCAGCGGTTCGGCATGGCAGATGCAAAACCCATCGGCACGCCGCTGGAGACGCGGTAGTACCTCGTGAGCTTCAATAGAGAAGCAAATGCAGCTGAGCGACAGAAGTACCAGAGCGCCGTCGGCAATCTCATGTACCTGATGGTGGCAACCAGGCCGGACCTTGCACAGGCTGTGAGCGCTGTGAGCCACCACATGGCTAATCCCTGACCGGAGCACCAGAAGGCACTGAAGCGGATCTTCCGCTACCTTGCTGGAACCATCAACATTGGCATCACCTACAACGGCAATAACAACAGCATCATCGACTACACAGACGCAAATTGGGCTTCAAACCCTGAGGACCGCAAGTCCATCTCTGGACATGTGTTTCTCATGAATGGTGGAGCCATCAGCTGGTGCAGCAAGCGGCAGGTGGTCGTGGCCACCTCGAGTACAGAAGCTGAGTACGTATCTCTCAGCTTTGGAGCCAAGGAAGCAGTTTGGCTCCAACGTCTCATGGCAGAGATGAGTGGGAGTGCAGCAGTTCCAGTTCCTGTGCGCGTCGACAACCAGAGCGCAATCGCACTCGCCAAGAATCCTGAGCACCATGCACGCACCAAGCACATTGACATCGCATATCACTTCATCAGGCACATGGTGCAGGAGGGTGCTATCAAGCTGGAGTTTACTCCAACGAGCAATCAGGTTTCTGATTTCTGCACCAAGCCAGTGACCCGTGAGAAGCAGCAGTTCTGCATGAAGGCATGTGGACTCAGCCCACTCTGACTCTTGCAAAGTGGGAGATTGTTGGAAAGGCAGCCATCCGGCTCAATTTCAGGTCCACAGGAGCAAGTTCCAGGAAAGTACCAGATGCCTGCTCCGATCGCCAATCCAACTTCACCATTGGAAAGATCAGGTGGCAAAATGTCTACGCTCCAAGTTTCACGCCGATCTAACGGTCGGATTGGGAGATATGAATTTTCGAAGTTTCGGGGGTCATGGACCGTTGATGTCTGGGTGGGCATGGGTGATGACTCCATGCCTTAGCCTAAGAAAAGAAAAAGGCAAGAGGTCCAGGGTCAAGACCTGATGGGAGAAAATATCCAAAAGGGTCCTTGGTCTTAGGATTGCCTTGTCAGAGTATGCTGACTAGGATAAAGGTACCTCTCCTTACTTTTTAGGTGAGGTGAGATCCTTGTGTGCTAGCCATGGACACATGGCGATTCTCCATGGGTTTGTNGGTTATGTGACCACTAGGAGTGTGCCATGAGAGCATTCTCTAGCTCTCTAGGTCGTGTGTGAGTGGTCAGCCTGATTGCTAGGCTGATTTCCTCCCTTGTGTGAGATTATGGATTCTAGTGTGTGAGCCTTAGCCTCCATGGCCAAGTGGTGTGGCTTGTGAGAGGGCTGACTTGCCCAAGCTATAGCTCTATATGTACTCCATCATTTTGAGTGATTGAACAACCATTCTTCAGCACAAGTGATGCCCTTCCAATCACACATGCTCGCTGCTCCAACGCTCCCTCTCTCCTCCATTTCCAACAGGACAAGGTCGAGTATGCCCTCTGTTTTGCGACCGTTTTTGGAGAAGCGTTTCCGCTTTGACTTCCCTTGTAGGCAAGCCTCACACCCAGCGTTGCATCCACCCTTCAGCTCACATTCCTCCAACCCGCGTACAAGCTTCTGCTCCTGCATGACCTGCAGGGTGCTGTCGGCTACGTGCCCTAAGCGTCTGTGCCACAGCTTCGCAGGTACTGCTTTCGCGTCTTTTGCCGCCACAGCAGGCGGCATGGATGGTGTCTTGGCGTTCGGCAATGGTGTAGCTTCCGCTACTGCCTCTGCCGCCCCAGCATGCCCTTCCGCGCTCTTCGTTTGCAGAACGTAGAGCCCATCTGTTCGTGGCACCTTAGCGACAAGGTCTGACGCAGCGTAGGTAATCGTCACGTCCTCGTTCTTGAGGATGACGGCTTCCTCCTGTGTGAACACCACTGTCATCGCGTGATCCGTAATCCGCGAGACGGAGAGGAGGTTCGCGGCGAAAGTTGGCATGTAGACAACGTTCTGCAGCCGCAACTCCTTGTCGGCTCCGTTGAGCCGCGTGTGCACGACCTTCTCTCCCTCACCAGCCGCGTACTCGATGCCGCTGTTGGCGCACCGGAACTTGGCCGTGGACGGTGTGAGGGACGAGAAGCCACATGCCTCGTGAGAGGTGTGGTAGTCAGTGCCACTGTCGAGCCCGAAGGCTCCCGGCCACAGCAGCGTAGAGCCCTTGGGAGGGGCCTTGCTCTCGGCCATCATGCTTGTGGACGTCGAGTCCACCTTCTTACTCACGTTGCTACTCCCACCACCGCCTCCTTCCTTCTTTGGTACGCGACACTCCCGCGCCCAATGCCCCGCCTTGCCACAGTTATGGCACTTGCCCTTCTTCTTGCTGCTCTTCCCGCCGCCACTGCTTCTGCTGTTGCCATGAGAGGAGGTGCCTCCCGAACCACTCGTGTACGCAGCGTTATTGATGACGCCGTTGTTGCGCCGCATGGCCTCGTTCCGGACAAACTCGGAGACACGAGGGTACGTGAACTCCGACTCCTCCCAACCACCCAAGGTGGTAATCATGGGACCCCAGCTTGGCGGCAAGGCCATGAGGAGAATCGTGGCCTGCATCTGTTGGTCGAGCTGCCAGGACATGGCGCGGGCTTCTTGAAGCAGTCCTTCGAACTGCTGGAGGAAGTCCGAGATGGATTCCCTCTCGCCCACCCGCAGCCCGATGAGGCGCTGCAGGATGAAGAGTCGATTGGCGAGGGAAGTTGACTGGTACACGTTCTTCAGCTTGGTGTAAGCCTCAGATGCCGTCGTGCACCCCTCGATGTGGGAGATTAGGGAGGGGCTTATGGACGTGACGAGGAGTGCGAGAGCGATGTCATTCCGCTCTTGCCGCTCTGCGTATTCCGTGCTTGCCTCGTCCTCCAGTGCTACCTCCGTCCCTTTCAGCATGTTGAGGTACCCGCGCACGCGCATCACCACCTCAAACTGCCATTTCCACGTACCGAAGGCTTTGCCATCGAAGCGTGCGATGGCGTTGGCCGCACCCAACTCGGCGGGTCATGAGATGACTGGAACGATCTCTTGACCCCGAGGCATGATTGCGGTGTGGTCAAGGATGCTCACTTAGTCTCTGCTGTTCTGCTTCGTTGAGGCCGATGTAGGCTGATGAGGCTGACGACTGCTACAGATTTTCAATGTGCAGTCCGTTGCATACACCTCCAGCTGATGGTCTCCTAGCTATTGTGGAGGAAGTACTCCCACAGACACGGGGTCGTACCCACAAGGGGAAAGCGTAACCCGCTTAGGACTCGAGGGTCATACCCATAATGGCAGAGCGTATCCTCGTTCCTTGTCCGTGGAGAGCAAAAGTGGACCACGGGTCCAACCCGCGTCCGGTCTCTCACAATGCGTACCTTGGTCCAGAGTGGACCGACGATGAAGCAGATGGTGCAGTGGTGTCTTGTCTGCTGCGGAGGTACCTGTCACGTGAACTGAGTGGTGGTACAAAGAACCAAGTTTCCCGATCAGTGTGGGCCCATAACCCTTTGTCACTCCGCACTTGGTCACGGTCTAGAGTAAACGGCGCCGACAGGCAAACCGCCGACCGCCCTTGGTATTTCAACCAAGGTAGAGATCACCCACGGAGTGGTGTTTCCACACTGAAAAGGTTCACTTAGCTTGTCCCAACCGTGGCCGGAGCGTGTTCCAAAATCTCACCCAACTGGTAATGCTACACACCAAAGTGTGCACTTGCACTTGTTCTTTACCCTCTTTCTTGGTGGCCAACAAGGGATTAGTTTTCTCCCAAGTCTCAAGAGTAAGAGATGATATATTATCACATGCAAATGACAGGCCTTATATAGTCTGTGGTCAGTGCTCCCAATGGCTCCTTGGAGGGGCCTCCCTCCAAGGCCACCCTAGACAGTGTCATCAGCTTTGATGACATGGCACCCTCTGTGACCGCCAAGTGGCGCTTGATCCACCTTGGACCTTAGAAGCTTCTAGGGGGACTTGCATGTCGTTGGGGGACTTGCGCTACAAGCGCGGTGCATACCCAGTCTAAGTCTTCCGCTGATTGGACCAGGGGCATACACAGAACATAACAAACTCTCCCTTGCACCTGCGTCAATCTGCGGCTAGATTCCTGCTGCGTCCATGGGCCCAGTGATGTCGGCCACCTGTGAAGAAGCCCGCCCGTTCAGTCCTCGTCTGCTGCGCTCACCATCCCGATTCCTCGTGCCCTGCCATGTGCGAGTCACTATCCAGCGGCTTCGTCAGGAAGTCCGCGAGCATCTGCTTGGTCGAGATGTACTGCAGATCCACGACTCCCTTGGCGACGAGGTCGCGCGTGTAGTGATAGGGGATGTCGATGTGCTTGGTCCGCCTGGAGAGGGTGTCCTTGAACGCGATTTCCATCGCGCTTTGGTTGTCGACGTGGATGACTGTGGCCTCCTTCTGTGGTGCGTGCATCTCAGCGAGCAATCTGCGTAGCCACTGCGTCTCCTTGCACACCTCAGACAACGCCACGTACTCAGCTTCTGCGGTTGAGATGGAGGCACAGTCCTGCTTGCGCTTGCGAAAAGAAAAAGGCAAGAGGTTGTTGGATCTGGAGGAGAGAGGGAGTCTTGGAGCAGCGAGCATGTGGAACTGAAAGGGCATCCGTTGTGCTGAAGAATGGTTGTTGAATCACTCAAAATGATGGAGTACATATAGAGCTAGAGCTTGGGCAAGTCAGCCCTCTCACAAGCCACACCACTTAGCCATGGAAACTAAGGCTCACACACTAGAGTCCACAATCTCACACAAGGAAGGAAATCAGCCCAACAATCAGGCTGACTAGTCACACACGACCTAGAGAGCTAGAGAATGCTCTCGTGGCACACTCCTAGTGGTCACATCACCCACAAACTCATGGAGAATCGCCATGTGTCCATGGCTAGCACACAAGGATCTCACCTCACCTAAAAAGTAAGGTGAGGTACCTTTATCCTAGTCAGCACACTCTGACAAGGCAATCCTAAGACCAAGGACCTTTTTGGANTCTCGTGGCACACTCCTAGTGGTCACATCACCCACAAACTCATGGAGAATCGCCATGTGTCCATGGCTAGCACACAAGGATCTCACCTCACCTAAAAAGTAAGGTGAGGTACCTTTATCCTAGTCAGCACACTCTGACAAGGCAATCCTAAGACCAAGGACCTTTTTGGAATTTTCTCCCATCAGGTCTTGACCCTGGGACCTCTTGCCTGTTTCTTTTATCAGGCTAAGGCATGGAGCCATCGCCCATGGCCACCCACACATCGCAATCCATGACCCCTGAAACTTTGAAAATCCATATCTCCCAATCCGACCGTAAGATCGGCCTGAAACTTGGACCGTAGATAATTTGCCACCTGATCTTTCCAATGATGAAGACGGATTGACGATCGGAGCAGGCATCTGGAAGATTCCTGGAACTTGCTCCTGTGGACCTGAAACAGAGCCGGACGGCTCCTTTCCCAACAATCTCCCACTTTGCCGCAGTCAGAGAGGGCTGAGTCCACATGCCTTCATGCAGAACTGCTGCTTCTCACGGGTCACTGGCTTAGTGCAGAAATCAGCGACCTGCCTGCTGGTTGGAGTAAACTCCAGCTTGATAGCACCCTCCTGTACCATGTGTCTGATGAAATGATATGCGATGTCAATGTGCTTGGTGCGTGCATGGTGCTCAGGATTCTTGGCGAGTGCGATTGCGCTTTGGTTGTCGACGCGCACAGGAACTGGAACTGCTACACTCCCACTCATCTCCGCCATGAGACGTTGGAGCCAAACTGCTTCCTTTGCTCCAAAGCTGAGAGAGACGTACTCAGCTTCTGTGCTCGAGGTAGCCACGACCACCTATCGCTTGCTACACCAGCTGATGGCACCTCCATTCATGAGAAACACATGTCCAGAGATGGACTTGCGAGTCTCAGGATTTGAAGCCCAATCTGCATCTGTGTAGCCGATGATGCTGTTGTCGTTGCCGTTGTAGGTGATGTCGACGTTGATGGTTCCAGCAAGGTAGCGGAAGATCCGCTTCACTGCCTTCTGGTGCTCAAGTCCGGGATTCGCCATGTGCTGGCTCACAGCGCTCACAGCCTGTGTGAGGTCAGGCCTGGTTGCCACCATCAGGTACATAAGACTTCCGACGGCGCTCAAGTACTTCTGCCACTCAGCTACATCTGCTTCTCAACTGAAGCTCACGAGGTACTGCCGCGTCTCCAGCGGCGTGCCGATGGCTTTGGCCTCTGCCATGCCGAACCGCTGCAGGACATCCTTGATGTAGCGACTCTGTTGTAGCGAACGAGAGCGTGATTTGCGGTCACGCATGATCTGGATACCGAGGAAGTATGATGCCTCCCCGAGATCAGACATCTGGAAGCGTTCCTGCATCACCTCCTTGAACTCCTACAGTGCAGAAATGCTGTTGGAAAAGAGGAGCATGTCATCCACATACACAATGATGATGAGGATCTCATGCTCATGCTGCCAGCGATACACGTTGTAGTCACACTTGCTGCGCTCAAACCCCATGCACTGCAACGCCGCATCCAACTTCTGGTTCCAAGCACGCGACGCTTGCTTGAGGCCATACAGCGACTTCTACAGCTTGCAAACCAGGTGCTCCTGGCCATCCATGACGAACCCCTCCGGCTGCTCCATGTAGATCTCCTCCTCCAAGTCACCATTCAAGAATGCCGTCTTGACATCCATGTGGTGAACCTCGAAATCCTCAGCTGCTGCATAAGAGAGGAGCGTGCGCACAGAGGCAAACTTTGCAACAGGGGCAAAAGTTTCTATGTAGTCGATGCCCTCTTGCTGCGAGTAGCCCTTGGCGACCAGCCTTGCCTTGTACTTTTCCAGGCTACCATCTGCTCCCCGCTTCTTCTTGAACACCCACTTGCACTTGATCACCTTACGCCCAAGTGGACGCTCAGTCAGCTCCCACGTGTCGTTGTCCAGCTGCGACTGTATCTCCTGCTACACGGCTTGCGCACAATCTGCTGCGTCCGGTGCAGTCATGGCCTCCTTGTTTGACGTTGGCTCATCTGAATCTGCTGCAACTGCGACGTTCATCTGTTCTAGCTTTTGTAGCATCCAAAAATGGCCGCGCTCACCAGGCTTGTAACGCACCCTAAGAGGGTACCTGCGACCTGGTGCTGGAGCGTTAGCGGGCGGCTGGCGCGGTGCTGCTGGCACAACTGCTGCTGCTGGTGGTACTACATCTTCCTCCTCTGCTTCTGCCGGTGAGGCTGCTGTATCTGCTGCATCAAACATGGGAGAGTAGAGTGATTCTCCCACTGTCACAGTAGAGGAAGGATCAGGAGAGAGTGGCTCAGGAAGGATTTCTTCTCCCACTGTCTCGTTAGCTGCTGGTTCTGTTGCCTCTTTACAGACAATGTTGGTGCCAATGACGTTGCTCTCGTTGAAGACGACATCCTTGGAGATGATGACGTGGCCTGTATCCCTCTCATAGAGGCGATACGCCTTGCTTGCCACGTCGTAGCCAATCATCAGCGTTTGCGCACTCTTTGCGTCCCATTTCTGGCGCTTCTCCTTGGGCACGTGCATGTGCGCCAGGCTTCCAAATGCTCGGAGATGATCCACGCTCGGTTTCTTGCCGAACCACGCCTCGTACGGTGTCATTTGCTCCAGCGCCTTAGTTGGACTGCGGTTCTTGATGTAGACTGCAGTGCTCACAGCCTCAGCCCAGAAGTCGTAGGTCAGCCGAGCCGCGTGCAGCATGGAGCGCGCCGACTCCACAATGGTACGGTTGGCGCGTTCTGCTACACCATTCTGCTGCGGCGGGTACGGCGCGGTACGCTGCGCCTTGATGCCAGCTGCTACGAGGTAGTCCTGGACCTCCTTGCTCAGGTACTCTCCACCGCGATCGCTGCGCAACGCCTTGATCTTCTTTCCAATCTGGTTCTCCACCATGGCCTTGAACTCCTTGAACCTGTCAAAGCACTGGTCCTTGAAAGGAAGGAAGTACACAGCAGTGTAACAGCTGAAATCATCAATGAAGGTCAGGAAATACCTAGAGCCTCCAAAGCTCTGGGTCTGCATTGGTCCACACAGGTCCGTGTGGACCAGCTCGAACACCTCCTTCGCACGCTCCCCTGCTTAAGAGAACGCCTCCCGGTGCTGCTTCCCCTCCAAACAGCCGATGCACATTTGCTGTTCAAAGTTAGAGATGGTAGGCAGGTCACGTACCATCTGCTTTGCTTGAAGCTTCTGCAAGGCACGCATGCCGATGTGGCCGTAGCGCGCATGCGAGATCTCACCATCTGTCGCTTGCACCACTGCTGCAAGACTCTGCTCACGCGGGATCTTGGTCGCCCCCAGCAGGCGGTACATGTCGCCCTCCCTCACCGACCTGGCCAACTCCTCTCCTGTATCCTTGTTGAGGATGTAGCCATAGTCATCATCGAAGACGACGCGCAGTCCTGTGTTTGTAAGAGAGGAGACTGAGAGGAGGTTGAATGCAGCATTAGGTACGTACAGCACGCCATGGAACACTCCCATTTCAATGCCACGCGGGGTCTCCAACCACATCTCCACAATCCCAATCTCTTCAGCATACACCACCTGATCATCACCCAAAGCGATAGGACTCGGAGGGATGGACAGCAACTGCGTAAACCACTCCCTGTGGTGCGTCAGACTCTTGGTAGACCTAGAGTCTTTGTACCACACCAGATCTGCCTTCTCCACCTACGACATGTCAGACTTCGCCATGAAGAGGCGGTCGCGCACCTCCTTGGCCACGTTCATGTTGCCAAAATGGCGCACGCCGGTCTGGTTGTGCTGCTGCTGCTGCTGGTGCTGCTGACGTTGCTGTGACTGCTGCTGCTGTGGCTGGGGAGATTACTGTTTTTGCTGCTTCTGCTGCTGCTCCTTGTAGTGCCCCTCTTTCTGGCAATAATGGCACTTGCCCTTCTTCTTGCCTCTCTGCTGCCCGGACTGCTGCTACTGCCGGTTGCGTGAGCCCATCGCCATGAAAGCTGCTTCACTGCTGTTGTTGCCGCCATTGCGTTTTGCGGCATTGCGGCGCAGTTCCACCTGCACCAGGTGTGTGCAGATGAAGTCGAGGTCGAGAGTTGGCTGGCACTCCAGCGTCTCTCGCACCGTGTCGTAGCTGGTTGGGAGTCCCCTCAGCAAGAGGAGGATGAAGCGCGTCTCTTCCACAGGGTTGCCGGCCGCTCTCAGCTGCTTCGCCAGCTCCTTTGCCCTGTCCAGGTACGCCTCCATCCCTTCACCACNCCCTGCATTTTCAGCGCCATCATCTTTTCCTCCAAAAGCATGAGGAATGCAGGATCCTTGCTCTCATACTTCTTGCACAACGTGTCCCACCCCTCCTTTGCAGTAGCCTTGTCACTCACGTACTGAAGATGCGGGTTGGAGATGGTGTTGACAAGCAACCTGTAGGCCTGCCTGTCCTTCTTCTTCCATTCCTCATACGCCGCCGCTGCAGTTATAGATGAACTTGCATCTGCTGCACCTTTCTGCGACGTCTTCCTTGCCAGCACCTGAGTTGCGGTGATGCTTTTTGCCTGTGGAGGCGGAGCGCGCTCGTCGCCGCTCACCACCTCCCACAAGCCCCTCTCCTCCAAAAGGAGGCGGGTACGGATCTTCCAAAACGTGAAGTTGGCGCGTCCTTCCAGCCTCTCCAAGGGCTGGGCTGCTGTTACCACGCCCGCTGCTGCCATTTTGAGCTTTGGTGATGCTCAACGTTGCCCTTTGGTGGCGGCGTTACCCCTGCTTCTGCTGCTGCTTCTGCCAGAAATCTCTCTGACAGAAAACGGACTGTAGATACCAGCAGACTGGCAATTTGGAAAAACTGAGCCCACCAATAGAAAATTCAGCTCAAAACCTTTCAGATCGACCCATAAAACAGGGTCATCAACAGGGGATTTTGAAAGATATGCCCTCTTGAAAACAGGGTATGCTTCTGCTCCTACTCCAACTCAGTCCAGCCAGCTTGTAAACAATGTTTCTCCCAAACGAATCAATCGAATGCAAATATTTTTGCACCAATGGAAAGCTTAGGAAAAATACTACAATTCTCATGTGCCACCTTTTAAATTTGACAAAGAAATGAGAGAGTTATGGTCATCACAAGGCGACAGTCTTACTCATAGAGAAGAGTGTAGCCCTGTCCGACCTCGTTTTGAGCATAACTCTCAATCCGACCGTTGGATCTTCGTGATCTTTGGCTCGTTAGATAGCTTGTCTTGCGAACATGAAGATCTTGTGGTCAATTGTCAAATTTGGTCCAGGTTTGACCCTAACTCGTCACTCTCAAACAGACGGCCTGTGCTGGCTGAATCTGGCAGAATCTGGCTCTGATACCAAATGTTGCATCTGGAGGAGAGAGGGAGTCTTGGAGCAGCGAGCATGTGGGACTGAAAGGGCATCCGTTGTGCTGAAGAATGGTTGTTGAATCACTCAAAATGATGGAGTACATATAGAGCTAGAGCTTGGGCAAGTCAGCCCTCTCACAAGCCACACCACTTAGCCATGGAGGCTAAGGCTCACACACTAGAGTCCACAATCTCACACAAGGAAGGAAATCAGCCCAACAATCAGGCTGACAAGTTACACACAACCTAGAGAGCTAGAGAATACTCTCATGGCACACTCCTAGTGGTCACATAACCCACAAACCCATGGAGAATCGCCATGAGTCCATGGCTAGCACACAAGGATCTCACCTCACCTAAAAAGTAAGGTGAGGTACCTTTATCCTAGTCAGCACACTCTGACAAGGCAATCCTAAGACCAAAGACCTTTTTGGATATTTCTCCCATCAGGTCTTGACCCTAGACCTCTTGCCTTTTTCTTTTCTCAGGCTAAGGCATGGAGCCATTGCCCATAGCCACCCAGACATCAGCGGTCCATGACCCCTGAAACTTCGAAAATTCATATCTCCCAATCCGACAGTTGGATCGGCCTGAAACTTGGACCGTAGATAATTTGCCACTTGATCTTTCCAATGATGAAGACGGATCGACGATCAGAGCAGCCATCTAGAAGTTTCTTGGAATCTTGCTCCTGTGGACCTGAAACAGAGCCGGACGGCTCCTTTCCCAACAAGAAGCAGAGTATGCTGACTAGGATAAAGGTACCTCTCCTTACTTTTTAGGTGAGGTGAGATCCTTGTGTGCTAGCCATGGACACATGGCGATTCTCCATGGGTTTGTGGGTTATGTGACCACTAGGAGTGTGCCATGAGAGCATTCTCTAGCTCTCTAGGTCGTGTGTGAGAGGTCAGCCTGATTGCTAGGCTGATTTCCTCCCTTGTGTGAGATTATGGATTCTAGTGTGTGAGCCTTAGCCTCCATGGCTAAGTGGTGTGGCTTGTGAGAGGGCTGACTTGCCCAAGCTCTAGCTCTATATGTAGAGCTAGAGCTTGGGCAAGTCAGCCCTCTCACAAGCCAAATGTGGCAGAAATGGGACGCAAGGAGGAGCATTTGGCTACGACGTGGCAAGCAAGGCCTATCGCCTCTATGAGAGGGATACAGGCCATGTCATCATCTCCAGGGATGTCGTCTTCAACAAGAGCGACATCATCGGCACCAACATTGTCTGTGAAGAGGCAGCAGAACCAGCAGCTAACGAGACAGTGGGAGCAGAAATCCTTCCTGACCCACTCTCTCCCGATCCTTCCTCTACTGTGACAATGGGAGAATCACTCTACTCTCCCATGTCTGATGCAGCAGATACAGCAGCCTCACCAGCAGAAGCAAAGGAGGAAGATGTAGCACCACCAGCAGCAGCAGTTGTTCCAGCAGCACCGCGCCAGCGGCCCGCTAACGCTCCAGCACCAGGTCGCAGGTACCCTCTTAGGGTGCGTTACAAGCCTGGTGAGCGCGGCCATTTCTGGATGCTGCAGAAACCAGAATAGATGAACGTCGCAGTTGTAGCAGATTCAGATGAGCCAACATCATACAAGGAGGCCATGGATGCACTGGATGCAGCAGATTGGGTGCAAGCCGTGCAGAAGGAGATACAATCGCAGCTGGACAACGGCACGTGGGAGTTGACTGAGCGTCCACCTGGGCGTAAGGTGATCAAGTGCAAGTGGGTGTTCAAGAAGAAGCGGGGAGCAGATGGTAACCTGGAAAAGTACAAGGCGAGGCTGGTCGCCAAGGGCTACTCGCAGCAGGAGGGCATCGACTACACAGAAACTTTTGCCCCTGTTGCAAAGTTTGCCTCTGTGTGCACGGTCCTCTCTTATGCAGCAGTTGAGGATTTCGAGGTTCACCACATGGATGTCAAGACGGCATTCTTGAATGGTGACTTGGAGGAGGAGATCTACATGGAGCAGCCGGAGGGGTTCGTCATGGATGGCCAGGAGCACCTGGTTTGCAAGCTGCAGAAGTCGCTGTANAATCCCGGACCTGAGCACCAGAAGGCAGTGAAGCGGATCTTCCGCTACCTTGCTGGAACCATCAACGTCGGCATCACCTACAACGGCAACGACAACAGCATCATCGGCTACACAGATGCAGATTGGGCTTCAAATCCCGAGACCCGCAAGTCCATCTCTGGACATGTGTTTCTCATGAATGGAGGTGCCATCAGCTGGTGCAGCAAGCGACAGGTGGTCGTGGCCACCTCGAGCACAGAAGCTGAGTACGTCTCTCTCAGCTTTGGAGCCAAGGAAGCAGTTTGGCTCCAGCGTCTCATGGCGGAGATGAGTGGGAGTGTAGCAGTTCCAGTTCTTGTGCGCGTCGACAACCAGAGCGCAATGACACTCGCCAAGAATCCTGAGCACTATGCACGCACCAAGCACATTGACATCGCATATCACTTCATCAGGCACATGGTGCAGGAGGGTGCTATCAAGCTGGAGTTTACTCCAACCAGCAGGCAGGTTGCTGATTTCAGCACTAAGCCAGTGACCCGTGAGAAGCAGCAGTTCTGCATGAAGGCATGGGGACTCAGCCCACTCTGACTGCGGCAAAGTGGGAGATTGTTGGGAAAGGAGCAGTCCGGCTCTGTTTCAGGTCCACAGGAGCAAGTTCCAGGAAACTTCAAGATGCCTGCTCTGATCGTCGATCGGTCTTCACCATTGGAAAGATCAAGTGGCAAATTATCTACAAACCAAGTTTCAGGCCGATCCAACGGTCGGATTGGGAGATATGAATTTTCAAAGTTTCAGGGGTCATTGACCGCCGATGTCTGGGTGGCCATGGTTAATGGCTCCATGCCTTAGCGTGAGAAAAGAAAAAGGGCAAGAGGTCCAGGGTCAAGACCTGATGGGAGAAATATCAAAAAAGGTCCTTGGTCTTAGGATTGCCTTGTCAGAGTGTGCTGACTAGGATAAAGGTACCTCACCTTACTTTTTAGGTGAGGTGAGATCCTTGTGTGCTAGCCATGGACACATGGCGATTCTCCATGGGTTTGTGGGTGATGTGACCACTAGGAGTGTGCCATGAGAGCATTCTCTAGCTCTCTAGGTTGTGTGTGACTGGTCAGCCTGATTGTTGGGCTGATTTCCTCTCTTGTGTGAGATTGTGGACTCTACTGTATGAGCCTTAGCCTCCATGGCTAAGTGGTGTGGCTTGTGAGAGGGCTGACTTTTCCAAGCTCTAGCTCTATATGTACTCCATCATTTTGAGTGATTCAACAACTATTCTTCAGCACAACTGATGCCCTTTGAGTCCCACATGCTCGCTGCTCCAAGACTCTCTCTCTCCTCCAGTTCCAACATTTGGTATCAGAGCCAGATTCTGCCAGATTCAGCCAGCACAGGCCGTCAGTTTGAGAGTTATGCTTTAAACGAGGTCGGCCAGGGCTACACTCTTCTCTATGAGTAAGACTGTCACCTTGTGATGACCATAACTCTCTCATTTCTTTATCAAATTTAAAACTTGGCACATGCGAACTGTAGTATTTTTCCTAAGCTTTCCATTGGTGCAAACATATTTGTATTCCATCGATTCGTTTGGGAGAAACGCCGTTACAAGCTGGCTGGTCTGAGTTGGAGTAGGAGCAGATGCATACCCTGTTTTCAAGAGGGCATATCTTTCAAAATCCCCTGTTGATGACCCTGTTTTATGGGTCGATCTGAAAGGTTTTGAGCTGACTTTTCTAGTGGTGGGCTCAGTTTTTCCAAATTGCCAGTCTGCTGGTATCTACAGTCCGTTTTCTGTCAGACAGATTTCTGGCAGAAGCAGCAGCAGAAGCAGGGGTAACGCCGCCACCAAAGGGCAGCGTTGAGCATCACCAAAGCTCAAAATGGCAGCAGCGGGCGTGGTAACAGCAGCCCAGCCCTTGGAGAGGCTGGAAGGACGCGCCAACTTCACGTTTTGGAAGATCCGTACCCGCCTCCTTTTGGAGGAGAGGGGCTTGTGGGAGGTGGTGAGCGGCGACGAGCGCGCTCCGCCTCCACAGGCAAAAGGCATCACCGCAGCTTAGGTGGTGGCAGGGTAGACGCCGCAGAAAGGTGCAGCAGATGCAAGTTCATCTACAACTGCAGCGGCGGCGTATGAGGAGTGGAAGAAGAAGGACAGGCAGNAGGTTGCTTGTCAACACCATCTCCAACCCGCATCTTCAGTACGTGAGTGACAAGGCTACTGCAAAGGAGGGGTGGGACACGTTGTGCAAGAAGTATGAGAGCAAGGATCCTGCATTCCTCATGCTTTTGGAGGAAAAGATGATGGCGCTGAAAATGCAGGGTGGTGAAGGGATGGAGGCGTACCTGGACAGGGCAAAGGAGCTGGCGAAGCAGCTGAGAGCGGCCGGCAACCCTGTGGAAGAGACGCGCTTCATCCTCCTCTTGCTGAGGGGACTCCCAACCAGCTACGACACGGTGCGAGAGACGCTGGAGTGCCAGCCAACTCTCGACCTCGACTTCATCTGCACACACCTGGTGCAGGTGGAACTGCGCCGCAATGCCGCAAAACGCAATGGCGGCAACAGCAGCAGTGAAGCAGCTTTCATGGCGATGGGCTCACGCAACCAGCAGCAGCAGCAGTCCGGGCAGCAGAGAGGCAAGAAGAAGGGCAAGTGCCATTATTTCCTGAAAGAGGGGTACTACAAGAAAGAGTGCTTCAAGTTCAAGAGGGACAAGAAGGAACAGCAGCAGCAGCAGCAAAAGCAGCAATCTTCCCAGCAACAGCAGCAGCAGTCACAGCAACGTCAGTAGCACCAGCAGCAGCAGCAGCACAACCAGACCGGCGTGCGCCAGATTGGCAACATGAACGTGGCCAAGGAGGTGCGCGACCGCCTCTTCATGGCGAAGTCTGACATGTCGCAGGTGGAGAAGGCGGATCTGGCGTGGTACAAAGACTCTGGGTGTACCAAGAGTCTGACGCACCACAGGGAGTGGTTTACGCAGTTGCTGTCCATCCCTCCCCGTCCTATCCCTTTGGGTGATGATCGGGTGGTGTATGCTGAAGGGATTGGGATTGTGGAGATGTGGTTGGAGACCCCGCGTGGCATTGAAGTGGGAGTGTTCCATGGTGTGCTGTACGTACCTAATACTGCATTCAACCTCCTCTCAGTCTCCTCTCTTACAAACACAGGACTGCGCGTCATCTTCGATGATGACTATGGCTACATCCTCAACAAGGATACAGGAGAGGAGTTGGCCAGGTCGGTGAAGGAGGGCGACATGCACCGCCTGTTGGGGGCGACCAAGATCCCGCGTGAGCAGAGTCTTGCAGCAGTGGTGCAGGCGACACATGGTGAGATCTGGCATGCGTGCTACGGCCACATCGGCATGCGCGCCTTGCAACAGCTTCAAGCAAAGCAGATGGTGCGTGACTTGCCTACCATCTCTAACTTTGAACAGCAGTTGTGCATCGGTTGTTTGGAGGGGAAGCAGCACCGGGAGGCGTTCTTTGGAGCAGGGGAGCGTGCGAAGGAGGTGTTGGAGCTGGTCCACACGGACCTGTGTGGACCGATGCAGACCCAGAGCTTTGGAGGCTCTAGGTATTTCCTGACCTTCATTGATGATTTCAGCCGTTACACTGCTATGTACTTCCTTCCTTCCGAGGACCAGTGCTTTGACAGGTTCAAGGAGTTCAAGGCCATGGTGGAGAACCAGACTGGCAAGAAGATCAAGGCGATGCGTAGCGATCGCGATGGAGAGTACCTGAGCAAGGAGTTCCAGGACTACCTCGCAGCAGCTGGCATCAAGGCGTAGCGTACCGCGCAGTACTCGCCGCAGCAGAACGGTGTAACAGAATGCGCCAACCGTACCATTGTGGAGTCGGCGCGCTCCATGCTGCACGCGGCTCGGCTGACCTACGACTTCTGGGCTGAGGCCGTGAGCACTGCAGTCTACATCAAGAACCGCAGTCCAACTAAGGCGCTGGAGCAGATGACACCGTACGAGGCGTTGTTCGGCAAGAAACCGAGCGTAGGTCATCTCCGAGCATTTGGCAGCCTGGCGCACATGCACGTGCCCAAGGAGAAGCGGCAGAAATGGGACGCAAAGAGTGCGCAGATGCTGATGATTGGCTACGACGTGGCAAGCAAGGCCTATCGCATCTATGAGAGGGATACAGGCCACGTCATCATCTCCAGGGATGTCGTCTTCAACGAGAGCAACGTAATCGGTACCAACATTGTCTGTGAAGAGGCAGCAGAACCAGCAGCTGACGAGACAGTGGGAGCAGAAATCCTTCCTGACCCACTCTCTCCCGATCCTTCCTGTACTGTGACAGTGGGAGAATCACTCTACTCTCCCATGTCAGATGCAGCAGATACAGCAGCCTCACCGGCAGAAGCAGAGGAGGAAGATATAGCACCACCAGCAGTAGTAGTTGTGCCAGTAGCACCGCGCCAGCCGCCCGCATCAGGTCGTAGGTACCCTCTTAGGGTGCGTCACAAGCCTGGTGAGCGCGGTCATTTCTGGATGCTGCAGAAACCAGAACAGATGAACGTCGCAGTTGTAGCAGATTCAGATGAGCCAACGTCATACAAGGAGGCCATGGCTACACCGGACGCAACAGATTGGGCGCAAGCCGTGCAGCAGGAGATACAGTCGCAGCTGGACAACGGCACATGGGAGCTGACTGAGCGCCCACCTGGGCGTAAGGTGATCAAGTGCAAGTGGGTGTTCAAGAAGAAGCGGGGAGCAGATGGTAACCTGAAAAAGTAGAAGGCGAGGCTGGTCGCCAAGGGCTACTCGCAGCAGGAGGGCATCGACTACACACAAACTTTTACCCCTGTTGCAAAGTTTGCCTCTGTGCGCACGCTCCTCTCTTATGCAGCAACTGAGGATTTCGAGGATCACCACATGGATGTCAAGACGGCATTCTTGAAGGGTGACTTGGAGGAGGAGATCTACATGGAGCAACCGGAGGGGTTCGTCATGGATGGCCAGGAGCACCTGGTTTGCAAGCTGCAGAAGTTGCTGTATGGCCTCAAGCAAGCGTCGCGTGCTTGGAACCAGAAGTTAGATGCGGCGTTGCAGTGCATGGGGTTTGAGCGCAGCGAGTGTGACTACAGCGTATATCGCTGGCAGGATCACCATGAGATCCTCATCATCATTGTGTATGTGGATGACATGCTCCTCCTTTCCAACAGCATGTCTGCACTGCAGGAGTTCAAGGAGGCGATGCAGGAGCGCTTCCAGATGTCTGATCTCGGGGAGGCATCATACTTCCTCGGCATCCAGATCATGCGTGACCGCAAATCACGCTCTCTCTCGCTACAGCAGAGTCGCTACATCAAGGACGTCCTGCAGCGGTTCGGCATGGCAGAGGCCAAACCCATCGGCACGCCGCTGGAGACGCGGCAGTACCTCGTGAGCTTCAGTGGAGAAGCAGATGCAGCTGAGCGGCAGAAGTACCAGAGCGCCGTCGGCAGTCTTATGTACCTGATGGTGGCAACCNTATGTGGATGACATGCTCCTCCTTTCCAACAGCATGTCTGCACTGCAGGAGTTCAAGGAGGCGATGCAGGAGCGCTTCCAGATGTCTGATCTCGGGGAGGCATCATACTTCCTCGGCATCCAGATCATGCGTGACCGCAAATCACGCTCTCTCTTGCTACAGTAGAGCGCTGTTAGCCAGCACATGGCGAATCCCGGACCTGAGCACCAGAAGGCAGTGAAGCGGATCTTCCGCTACCTTGCTGGAACCATCAACGTCGGCATCACCTACAACGGCAACGACAACAACATCATCGGCTACACAGATGCAGATTGGGCGTCAAATCCTGAGACCCGCAAGTCCATCTCTCGACATGTGTTTCTCATGAATGGAGGTGCCATCAGCTGGTGCAGCAAGCGACAGGTGGTCGTGGCCACCTCGAGCACAGAAGCTGAGTACGTCTCTCTCAGCTTTGGAGCCAAGGAAGCAGTTTGGCTCCAGCGTCTCATGGCGGAGATGAGTGGGAGTGTAGCAGTTCCAGTTCCTATGCGCGTCGACAACCAGAGGACAATCGCACTCGCCAAGAATCCTCAGCACCATGCACGCACCAAGTACATTGACATCGCATATCACTTCATCAGGCACATGGTGTAGGAGGGTGCTATCAAGCTGGAGTTTACTCTAACCAGCAGGCAGGTCGCTGATTTCTGCACTAAGCCACTGACCCGTGAGAAGCAGCAGTTCTGCATGAAGGCATGTGGAATCAGCCCACTCTGACAACGGCAAAGTGGGAGATTGTTGGGAAAGGAGCCGTCCGGCTCTGTTTCACGTCCACAGGAGCAAGTTCCGGGAAACTTCCAGATACCTGCTCCGATCGTCGATCCGTCTTTACCATTGCAAAGATCAGGTGGCAAATTATCTACGGTCCAAGTTTCAGGCTGATCCAACAGTCGGATTGGGAGATATGAATTTTCGAAGTTTCAGGGGTCATGGACCGCCGATGTCTGGGTGGCCATGGGCAATGGCTCCATGCCTTAGCCTGAGAAAAGAAAAAAGGCAAGAGGTCCAGGGTCAAGACCTGATGGGAGAAATATCCAAAAAGGTCTTTGGTCTTAGGATTGCCTTGTCAGAGTGTGCTGACAAGGATAAAGGTACCTCACCTTACTTTTTAGGTGAGGTGAGATCCTTGTGTGCTAGCCATGGACACATGGCGATTCTCCATGAGTTTGTGGGTGATGTGACCATTAGGAGTGTGCCATGAGAGCATTCTCTAGCTCTCTAGGTCATGTGTGACTGGTCAGCCTGATTGTTGGGTTGATTTCCTCTCTTGTGTGAGATTGTGGACTCTAGTGTATGAGCCTTAGCCTCCATGGAGCCATTGCCCATGGCCACCCAGACATCGGCGGTCCATGACCCCTGAAACTTCGAAAATTCATATCTCCCAATCCAACCGTTGGATCGGCCTGAAACTTGGACCGTAGATAATTGTCCACCTGATCTTTCCAATGGTAAAGATGGATCGACGATCGGAGCAGGCATCTGGAAGTTTCCTGGAATTTGCTCCTGTGGACCTGAAACTGAGCCGGACGGCTCCTTTCCCAACAGCAGAGAGGCAAGAAGAAGGGCAAGTGCCACTATTGCCAGAAAGAGGGGCACTAAAAGAAAGAGTGTTTTAAGTTCAAGAGGGACCAGAAGGAGCAGCAACAGCAACAGCAGCAGCAAAAGTAGCAATCTCCACAGCGGCAGCAACAACAGTCACAACAGCGTCAGTAGCAGCAGTAGCAGCAACAAAACCAGGCTGGTGTACGCCACTTTGGCAACATGAGTGTGGCGAAGGAGGTACGCGACCGTCTCTTCATGGTGAAGTCTGACATGTCGCAGGTGGAGAAGGCGGATCTCGCATGGTACAAGGACTCAGGATGTACCAGGAGTCTGACACATCAGAAGGAGTGGTTTATGCAGCTGCTGTCCATCCCTCCCCATCCTATCGCTTTGGGTGATAATCGGGTGGTGTATGCTAAGGGAATTGGGATTGTGGAGATGTGGTTGGAGATCCCGCGTGGCATTGAAGTGGGAGTGTTCATGGCGTGCTGTACGTACCTAATGCTGCATTCAATTTTCTATTAGTGTCCTCTCTCACCTACACAGGACTGCGAGTCGTCTTTGACGACGACTATGGCTAGATCGTCAACAAGGAAACAGGAGAGGAGTTAGGCGGGTCAGTGAAGGAAGGCGACATGTACCGCCTGCTGGGGGCGACTAAGATCGTGTGTGAGCAGAGTCTTGCAGTAGTGGTCCAGGCAACACATGGGGAGATCTGGCATGCACGCTATGGCCTCATCGCCATGCGCGCCTTGCAGCAGCTTCAAGCGAAGTAGATGGTGTGTGACTTGCCCACTATCACCAACTTTGAGCAGTAGCTGTGCAGTAGCTGTTTGGAAGGGAAGCAGCATCGTGAGGCGTTTTCTGGAGCAAGAGAGCATGCAAAAGAGGTGCTAGAGCTGGTCCACACAGACTTGTGTGGCCCGATGCAAACCTAGAGCTTTGGAGGCTCTACGTATTTTCTCACCTTCATTTATGATTTCAGCCGTTACACTGCTGTATACTTCCTTTCCTCCAAGGACCAGTGCTTTGACATGTTCAAGGAGTTCAAGGCAATGGTGGAGTACGAGACTGACAAGAAAATCAAGGCGCTGCGTATCGATTCCGGTGGAGAGTACCTGAGCAAGGAATTCCAGGACTACCTCGCAGTAGCAGGCATCAAGGCGCAGCGCACTGTGCCATACTCGCCGCAGCAAAATGGTGTAGCAGAACGTGCCAACCGCATCGTCGTTGAGTCGGCGCGCTCCATGCTGCACGCGACTCAGCTCACCTACGACTTTTGGGCGGAAGCAGTGAGCACTGCGGTGTACATCAAGAACCGCAGTCCAACCAAGGCCTTGCAGCAGATGACGCCGTACGAGGCGTGGTTCCACAAGAAGCCGAACGTGGGTCATCTTCGTACGTTTGGCAGCTTGGCGCACATGTACGTGCCAAAGGAGAAGCGGCAAAGTGGGATGCGAAGAGCACGCAGATGCTGATGATTGGCTACGACGTGGCAAGCAAGGCGTATCGCCTCTACGAGAGGGATACATGCCACGTCATCATCTCCTGGGATGTTGTCTTCAACGAGAGCAACGTCATCCGCACCAATATTGTCTGTGAAGAGGCAGCAGAACCAGCAGCTGACGAGACAGTGGGAGCAGATATCCTTCCTGACCCAGTCTTTCCTCATCCTTCCTCCACTATGACAGTGGGAGAACAAGTCGATTCTCCCATGTCTGATATAGCAGATATAGTGGCCTCATTGGCAGAAGTAGAAGAAGAAGATGATGCACCACCAGCAATAGTAGTTGTGCCAGCAGCACCGTGCCAGCCGCCCGCTAACGCTCTAGCACGAGGTCGAACACATCCTCTTAGGGTGCACTAACAAGCCTAGTGAGCGCGGCCGATTCGGGATGCTGCAGAAACCAAAGCAGATGAACATCGCACTTGCAGCAGATTCAGATGAGCCACCATCAAACAAGGAGGCCATTGCTGCACCTGATGCAACAGATTGGACGCAAGCCGTGCAGTAAGAGATACAGTCGCAGCTGGACAACGACACGTGGGAGCTGACTGAGCGTCCACTTGGATGCAAGGTGATCAAGTGCAAGTAGGTGTTCAAGAAGAAGCGAGAAGCAGATGGTAACCTGGAAAAGTACAAGGCAAGGCTGGTCGCCAAGGGTTACTCACAGCAGGAAGGCATCGACTACACAGAAACCTTTGCTCCTGTTGCAAAATTTGCCTCTGTGCGCATGCTCCTTTCTTATGCAGAAGCTGAGGACTTCGAGATTCACGACATGGATGTCAAGACGGCATTCTTGAACGGAGACTTGGAGGGGAAGATGTACATGGAGTAGCCAGAGGGGTTCGTCATGGATGGGGAGGAGAACCTGGTTTGCAAGCTGCAAAAGTCGGTGTACGGCCTCAAGCAAGCGTCGCGTGCTTGGAACCAAAAGTTGGATGCGGCGTTGCAGTGCATGGGGTCTGAGCGCAGCGAGAGTGACTACAGCGTGTATCGCAGGCAGCATGAGCATGAGATCCTCAACATCATTGTCTATGTGGATGACATGCTCCTCCTTTCCAACAGCATGTCTGCACTACACGAGTTCAAGGAGGCCATGCAAGAGCACTTCCAGATGTCTGATCTCGAGGAGGTATCATACTTCCTCGGTATCTAGATCACGCGTGACCGCCAAATCACGCTCTCTCTTGTTGCAGCATAGCCGCTACATCAAGCATGTCTTGCAGCGGTTCGGCATGGCAGAGGCCAAACCCATCGGCATGCCACTAGAGACGCGGCAGTACCTCCTGAGCTTCAATGGAGAAGCGGATGCAGCTGAGCAACAAAAGTACCAGAGCGCTATCGGCAGTCTCATGTACCTGATGGTGGCAACGAAGCCGGACCTCGCACAAGCTGTGAGCGCTGTGAGCCAGCAAATGGCGAATCCCGGACTTAAGCACCAGAAGGCAGTGGAGCGGATCTTCTGCTACCTTGCTGGAACCATCAACCTCGGCATCACGTACAACGGCAACGACAACACCATCATCGCCTATACAGACACAGATTGGGCTTCAAACCCTGAGGACCGCAAGTCCATCTTTGGACATATCTTCCTCATGAATGGTGGGGCCATCAGCTGGAGTAGCAAGCGGTAGGTGGTCGTGGCCACCTCAAGAACGGAAGGTGAGTACGTCTCTCTCAGTTTTGGAGCAAAGGAAGTAGTTTGGCTTCAATGTCTCATGGCAGAGATGAGTGGGAGTGTAGCAGTTCCAGTTCCTGTGCGCGTCGACAACCAGAGCACAATCACACTCGCCAAGAATCCTGAGCACCATGTACGCACCAAGCACATTGATATCGCATATCACTTCATCAGGCACATGGTACAGGAGGGTGCTATCAAGCTCGAGTTTACTTCAACCTGTAGGCAGGTCGCTGATTTCTGTTGGGAAAGGAGCCATCCGGCTCAATTTCAGGTCCACAGGAGCAAGTTCCAGGAAAATTCCAGATTCCTGCTCCGATCGTCAATCTGTTTTCACCATTGCAAAGATCAGGTGGCAAATTATCTACGGTCCAAGTTTCAGGCCGATCCAACGGTCGGATTGGGAGATATCAATTTTCGAAGTTTCGGGGGTCATGGATCGTCGATGTCTGGGTGGCCATGGGTGATGGCTCCATGCCTTAGCCTAAAAAAAGAAAAAAGGCAAGAGGTCCAGTGTCAAGACCTGATGGGAGAAATATCCAAAAAGGTCCTTGGTCTTAGGATTGCCTTGTCAGAGTGTGCTGACTAGGATAAAGGTACCTCTCCTTACTTTTTAGGTGAGGTGAGATCCTTGTGTGCTAGCCATTGACACATGGCGATTCTCCATGGGTTTGTGGGTGATGTGACCACTAGGAGTGTGCCATGGGAGCATTCTCTAGCTCTCTAGGTCGTGTGTGACTGGTCAACCTGATTGTTAGGCTGATTTCCTCCCTAGTGTGAGATTTTGGACTCTAGTGTGTGAGCCTTAGCCTCCATGGCTAAGTGGTGTGGCTTGTGAGAGGGTTGACTTGCCCAAGCACTAGCTCTATATGTACTCCATCATTTTGAGTGATTCAACAAACCATTCTTCAGCACAAGTGATGCCTTTCCAATCACACATGCTCGCTGCTCCAAGGCTCCGTCTCTCTTCCATTTCCAACAATTTCTGGACCAAGCTAGTGACCCGTGAGAAGCACGTGTTCTACATGAACGCATGTAGAGTCACCCCACTCTGAGTGTGGCAAAGAGGGTGATTGTTGGGAAAGGAACCATCTGGCTCAGTTTAAGGTTCACAGGAGCAAGTTCCAGGAAACTACCAGATGCCTACTCCGATCGTAAATCCGACTTCACCATTGGAAATATCAGGTGACAAATTATCTACGGTCTAAGTTTCAGGGCGATCCAACACTCGCATTTGGAGATATGGATTTTCGAAATTTCCGGGGTCATGGACCGCGGATGTCTGGGTGGCCATTGGTGATGGCTCCATGCCTTAGCCTGCGAAAAGAAAAAGGCAAGAGGTCCAGGGTAAAGACCTGATGGTGTAAATATCCAAAAAGGTTCTTGGTCTTAGGATTTTCTTGTCAGAGTGTGGTGACTAGATAAAGGTACCTCTCCTTACTTTTGAGGTAAGGTGAGATCCTTCTGTGCTAGCCATGGATACATGGTCATTCTCCATGGGTTTGTGGGTGATGTGACCACTAGGAGTGTGCCATGAGAGCATTCTCGAGCTCTCTAGGTCGTGTGTGACTCGTCAGCCTGATTGTTAGGCTGATTTCCTCCCTTGTGTAAGATTGTGGACTCTAGTGTGTGAGCCTTAGCCTCCATGGTTAAGTGGTATGGCTTGTGTTGGAAATTGAGGAGAGAGGGAGCCTTGGAGCAGCGAGCATGTGTGATTGGAAGGGCATCACTTGTGCTGAAGAAAGGTTGTTCAATCCTTCAAAATGATGGAGTACATATAGAGCTAGAGCTTGGGCAAGTCAGCCCTCTCACAAGCCACACCACTTAGCCATGGAGGCTAAGGCTCACACACTAGAATCCATAATCTCACACAAGGGAGGAAATCAGCCTAGCAATCAGGCTGACCACTCACACACGACCTAGAGAGCTAGAGAATGCTCTCATGGCACACTCCTAGTGGTCACATAACCCACAAACCCATGGAGAATCGCCATGTGTCCATGGCTAGCACACAAGGATCTCACCTCACCTAAAAAGTAAGGAGAGGTACCTTTATCCTAGTCAGCACACTCTGACAAGGCAATCCTAAGACCAAGGACCTTTTTGGATATTTCTCCCATCAGGTCTTGACCCTGGACCTCTTGCCTTTTTCTTTTCTCAGGCTAAGGCATGGAGCCATCACCCATGCCCACCCAGACATCGACGGTCCATGACCCCCGAAACTTCGAAAATT